>RYFJ01001825.1:0-114955 GCA_003991445.1 Oryza meyeriana var. granulata
GGTCTAGAGAGAGTGGGGTGTTCTTACTCTGATAAACTACCCGAGTCCGGACTCCAAGTTGGTACGTTTGAACCTAGTTCAGACTCCAGATCTGGCGATTTTCTCCTCCCCCGCGAGATCTTTCATGGCTTCGACACAACCCTCGGAGGTCTCCAACACAAGAGGAGCAACGGAGGAGGCACGCTATTGGCAACAACAGGAGGAAGGCTGACCGCAGGCTGCGCAACCGGGGTCTGCGCAAGCTGGGCGAGCAGACCCGCAGAGATTCCTCCAAACTAAAGCGGCGATCACGACGTTTTCGTCACCCGCAATAGAATGTTGTGGCCGCCGCAACTTTGTTGACACGCGCTAGCTCGGGCTAATCCCAGGCACCCCAACTATCACCCAGATTCAAGGCGATGATCATGGTGTTGGCCTGCCACAGCAACAAACAGCAGCGGGCACACCCATACAATAACCGTCGGGATTCCAGCACGGGCCCAGTTTTCAGCTCAACTAGGTGGCTGGCTCAGTCGGCCACGCGAGGAGTCTAGCAAACTTTCATCGGCAACACCAATAACGACAACCGGCGCCGTCAAGTATGATTTTGCCGGCCTAATCAAGATCTCTGACGCCTACAGCATGACCTTCGCCCACACTATCAGCGCCGGCGCCGGGAACATGAGAAGATGAGTGCCGCTGACGGAAGATGAAACTGAGCGCTTTGGCCTCATCACGAGTGGTTTAACCGCCGGTGGTCAAGCCGGCCCTCACGCAGATGAAGGCATCCCACTTTCACTCGAGAGCTACAGGAGTCCATTGGCCGACTGGCTTTAAGCCCACCGGGATGAAAAGGTATTACGGCAAGACAAATCCCGGAAGGGTCCTAGCTCACCGTATATACCCTAGCAGTCCGAGCCGCTAGGGGCGACAACAAAGCCATGGCTAACTTACCTCCGTGCGCTAGCCGGACTCGGCGAGAACATGGCTGACGGGCTCCCGAGCGTCGATGGTCTTGGGAGAACTTAGGGATCGGTTCATCGGCAACTTTCAGGAGGACCTAGAGAGGCCATCTATTCAGAGCATGATCTTATCAGCTGCACCCAAAAGAGAACGAGTCTCTACGAGATTTCAGCAAGAGGTTCGCTGGAGAAGAAGCGCAACAAATCCCAATAACCGCACTGAGGCTGTCATCGCCGCCTTTCTGCAGGGAGTAAAGGAGCCCCATTCATCCGCGAAGTTCACTCGGAAACCACCGCCGTCTGTCGGCTCTGTCGACGTGGCCAATAAAGACGCACTCGGCCTGAACGGTCAGAGCCCTCGATGAGAGAAGGAGTCCGACAGAAGAACCAAAGGCGAAAGCCGACAGAGCCGATCTCAAAACCAAGCTAGCAACCGCACCGGAAGTCGGACAACAGGTGGCCAACATGGGAGCAACTCGGTACCAGAAATCATTACGGGCATGCCCCTTCCCCCAAGATTGTTAATGCTAAAGAAGTTTGCCTCTCGAGTAGGCTTCATCAGCTGGCGCCGACAAGACAAAGGACAAGCCAGATCAGCGTCCGGCCGACGATTTCAAGATCTCAGGCCAAGCATCAACCACATCTTCGGAGGGCCGTCCGCGTACGATCAAGTGCCAAACAGAAGCTAACAGCACGCGCATCAACACGGTTCTCTACGACGGACGCCCCCAAGTACCTGCGCTGGTCAGAGGATGGCCATTACCGTTCAATCGCGCAGATCACCCAAATCAGGTTTCTCCCCGGACGTTATCCACTCGTCCTGGACCCGGTCAGTCAGAACATCAGGCTGAAGAAACCGTCATCGCGGAGCGCGCTCAACTCTTTTCACCAAGACTTGACGCAGAATGAAATTCTCGTTCAGAACTACGGCGAGTACTGCGCCCTTCCAGGATAATCCTGCCTTCATCAACTCCACTCAGACAGATGAAACCCTTTTTTGCCCGGTAACCCTCGGCACGCGGAAATAACTTCCACACAAAAAGGTGCTTCGAGGTTGCGACTTCGAGACCACGACCACGCGATACGTCGGACGAACCGGCACTCGGCCAATTTCATGGCGATACTGCACACACATATGGTGCTCAAGATGACCGGGCAGGCAGTCCTCTCCCTCCGCACGAGCGACATCAAGCAGCTTCACTTGCGAAAGGAGAGACTGGAACTGGCTCATACAAAGAGCGGCAGTCGAGCGATAGCATTTGGCAAGCCGTCACAACTGAAGTTGAGCAGGATCAAGTTGCGCAAAAAAGCAGCGAAGTTGGGAATTTCAGCGGACTCTGACAGGAAGAAGATCCCCCTGGACCATTCACTGACCCCCTCCAGACTGCTCTTAGTCGGACCGGACTCGACCCCAAATAGGAAAGACGCCTCGTCACCTTCTACAGCAAACAGATATGCTTCGATGGAAAACGTCCAGCATGCGGCGTACCAGGGAGTGATCGGCACGCCTCAATATAAACATACGTGTGGGAGGGCCATGGCCCCCGGTTACCTCATTACAAGAGTACATGGGCCACTCGATAGAGGATGGGCCGAACAGTAATCAGAGATAAGATAGCACCCGGGCAGGTGTTGCCTGTATAATGGAGGAAACATTAGTCGTTAGTCGATAGGACTCTATCTCTAGGAGGAATCCCTGGCCGTATTCGGCTGAGATCCTTATCATGTACCCTGTCCCCTAGTATATAAAGGAGGCGGGGGCGCCCTCAGGGCAACGACAACAAGATCACAACAAGATCATTGATCACCAAACACCGCAGAGAATAACACCTCAACTGGACGTTTGAGGTATTACCTCACCTTGAGGGTCTGAACCAGTATAATTCTCCTGTGTTCCTTTGCAATCCACCGAATTCACCCTCGCCGAGTAGCCCCATAGTATTATTGCCGGTGCAAAGCATCGACAGTTGGCGCGCCAGGTAGGGGCCTGGCGAATTTCCCATCAGAAGATTCGATGGATTCAATCAACAAGTTCTCCCCCGGAGATGCAATTACCTTCGGGAGCTTAGACTTCATTGCTGATCAATTCGGCAATCTCACCTTGGCTACGGCAGATCCAATCTTGCCAGCCGAGGAACTAGCCGACGTTGCGCCAGTCGGCTCACAGGACGTCGCGATCTCCTTCCCCGACTTACTGCGGCAGTCCTTCACATCACCAAGCATCGGACAACCCCTCTCCTTCGGCGTCCGACTTGCGCTAGGCCTCAAGCCAGCCCAGGTTGGGCCGAGAAGGGGAGAGGTCGTCAATCTCCCTCACAGCTCCAGCGACACTACGCATCAAATCCCGCGTGCAGCAGACCCGATCTCTAGCAATTCAGTTTGGACACGGCCAAGCACCGTTTCAGATTGGATCTAGAGAGGTCGGAGTCGTTCTCACTCCGATAAACTACTTGGAGTCCGACACTAAGTCGGATAGCGGTTCGAGCACCAGCTCGGACTCTAATTCGGCAAAGCTTCCTCCTCTCCCCGCGAGATCTTCATGGCTTCAACACCACCTTCCGAGGTACGCCGACTTCAAGAGGAGCAACAGGAGGAGGCGCGCCGACTACGACAAGAGGAGGCCAACCGCGAGGCCCCGCAATGACAGCTTACGCCAGGCTGGGCGAGTCGCTCAGCAACAGATCCTCCAAACCAAGATTGGCAACCACGACGTCTTCGTCACGCCACAACAGAACGTTGTGGCCGCCGCAACTCTGCTGGACACACTCCAGCTTGGGGCCGATCACCAGGCCACCCCAACTATCGCTAAGATCAAGGCGATGATCACAGCTGCTACGTGTCAGCAGCAACAGCAGTCCGGCGACACATTTATACTGACCAACCGGTCGGGTTCTCCGGCGGCAGACTCATCTGCGTCAACGCGACGCTGGGCGGCCGGCTCCAGTCGGCAACGCGAAGAGTCCCGGCAAACCACCCTCAGCAACACCAACAATGACAACCGACGGCGTCGCCAGTATGATCGCCGACCCAAACAAGACCTTCGAGTGCGACTGCACCGCGACCTTCGCCACACCATAAACGCTCAGATGTTGAAGAACGCGAAGAAGATGAACGCCGCCGACTGGAGGACGAAAACGAGCGCTTCGGTCTCCACCACGAGCGGCTGCACCGCCAAGATCGGAGTCGGAGCCCTCATGAAGACGAAGACATCCCAGCCTTCACTCGGGAGCTACAGGACGTCCTTTGGCCGACTGGCTTTAAGCCCACCAGGATCGAAAAGTACGACGGCAAGACAAACCCAAAGTCCTGGCTCACCGTTTACACCCTAGCAGTTCGAGCTGCTGGGGGCGACAGCAGAGTCATGGCTAACTACCTCCCAGTCGCGCTAGCCGACTCAGTGAGGAACATGGCTGACAGGCCTCCCGAGGCGGTCGATCGGTTCCTGGGACAACTAGGGAGCGGTTCATTGCTAATTCCTGGGGACCTACGACAGACCCGCTTCGGGCATGATCTTTATCAACTGCACCAGAAGAAAAACGAGTCTTTGCGCAAATTCATCAAAAGGTTTTCCAAAAAGCGCAACCAAATTCTAACTGTCAAAGACGAAGCCGTCATCGCCGCCTTTCGCAAAGGGGTAAAAGACGCTCCGCTTTATCGCAAATTCACCTCGGAAGCCACCATCCACGGTCTGGGCGCTCTTCGACATGGCCAACAAATACGCCGACTCGGCCGAGGCGGTCGCGGAGGCCCTCGACGAGAAGAAGGAGCCCCAATAGAAGGACCAGAAGGCAAAAGCTGACAACGAGCCGTCTCAAAATAAGTCTGGCAGCCGCAAGCGGAAGTCGGACAACGAGGTGGCCAACATGGAGCGCAGTCGGTCGTGGCCCTAGAGGAACAACGACTACCAGAAAGTCATTAGCGGGCCCTGCCCCTTTCACCCCAAGGGCAAGCACGCGGCCAAAGACTGCTACATGCTCAAGAAGTTTGCCTCCGAGCAGGCTTTATCGTCTGGCGCCGACAAGGACAAAGACAAGCCAGACTTGGGTCTGGTTGATGATTTCCAAGATCCTCAAGCCGAGCTCAACCACATCTTCGGGGGGCCACTCGCATACGAGTCGAAATGCAAACAGAAGCTCTCGGCGCGCGACATCAACACGATCTCCACGGCAGATACCCCCCAATACCTGTGCTGGTCAGAGATGGCCATCACTTTCAACCGTGCAGATCACCTAGATCGGGTTTCCCACCCGGGACGCTATCCACTCGTCCTGGACCTGGTCGTCAGAAACATCAGGCTGAAGAAAACCCTCATCGACGGAGGCAGCGCGCTCAATATCCTGTTCGCCAAGACCATGGACGAGATGAAAATTCCTCGTTCAGAACTACGCCCGAGCCTGCACCGTCCACGGATAATTCCCGGGCCTGTCATCAACTCCACTCGGGCAGATAACCTTGCCGGTAACCTTCGGCACGCGGGATAATTCTGCACAGAAAAACGTCTGCTTCGAGGTCGCCGACTTCGAGACCGCGTACCACGCGATACTCGGACAACCGGCACTCGCCAAATTCATGGCGATACCGCACTATACATACATGGTGCTGAAGATGCCTGGGCCAGCAGGAGTCCTCTCCTTCCGCAGCGACATCAAGCAAGCCTTCACCTGCGACAAGGAGAGCTGTGAACTGGCTCAATCACAAGAGGCGGCAGTCGAGCGCGATAGCATTCGGCAAGCCGTCACAACAGAAGTCGAGCAAGATCAAGTTCCGGTGAAAAAAGCAGCGAAGTCAGGAATTTCAGCGGACTCTGACACGAAGAAGATCCCCCTGGACCCTTCTGACCCCTCCAAGACTGCTCTAGTCGGGACCGGACTCGACCCCAAATAGGAAGACACGCTCGTCACCTTCCTCTAAGCCAACAAGGATATCTTTGCATGGAAACCGTCCGACATGCCGGGCGTACCAAGGGAGGTGATTGAGCACGCCCTAAACGTGAAGACATACGCCAAGCTAGTCAAGCAACGGCTGCGGCGCTTCGGTCAAGACCGCAAAGATGCTATTCGGGAGGAAATTACCAAACTCCTCGCAGCCGGGTTCATCAAAGAGGTCTACCACCCGGACTGGCTGGCAAACCCAGTTCTGGTCCGAAAGAAAAATGGTAAATGGCGCATGTGCGTCGACTACACTGACCTCAACAAAGCGTGCCCGAAGGACCCGTTTGGTCTTCCCAGGATAGATCAGGTGGTGGATTCCACAGCAGGGTGCGACCTACTTAGTTTTCTCGACTGCTACTCGGGATACCATCAAATCAGCCTGAGGGAGGAAGACTGCTTGAATACATCTTTCATCACACCGTTTGGAGCATATTGCTATATCACAATGCCGTTCGGTCTAAAGAACGCGGGCGCAACCTATCAAAGGGCTATTCAGCGGTGTCTGCACACTCAGATTGGGCGCAACGTGGAAGCCTACGTCGACGATGTGGTGATCAAGACCAAGTCCAAAGAAGACCTCATCGCTGACTTGGAAGAAACCTACCAAAACCTTCTAAGATTCAAGATGAAGTTGAACCCAGAAAAATGCGCCTTCGGTGTGCCATCCGGAAAGTTACTCGGCTTCATCGTCTCGCACCGCGGCATCGAGGCCAACCCAGAGAAAGTCAACGCCATTAGGCACATGGCACCCCCGACTAACCTCAAAGACGTCCAGAAGCTGACAGGCTGCATGGCGCAGCTCAGCCGGTTTATCTCCCGACTGGGCGAACGGGGCATGCCCTTCTTCAAGCTACTCAAAAAGGCCGACAATTTCCAATGGACTCCGGAAGCACAACGAGCCTTCAAAGACTTCAAAGAATTCCTCACATCACCCCCCGTGTTGGCGACACCTCTGCCCCAGGAACCGCTAATGCTATATCTGGCGACAACAACACAGGTAGTCAGCACGGTGCTAGTAGTTGAGCGATCCGAACAGGGTCATATTCAAAAAATACAACGGCCAGTCTACTTCGTCAGCGAGGTCCTTGCCGACTCCAAAATGAGATATCCGCAGGTCTAGAAGCTGCTATATGGCCTACTCCTCACAGTACGGAAGCTGGTGCATTATTTCCAAGCACACCAAGTCACGGTAGTCACAGCATTTCCACTCGGGGATGTCCTTCATAATCGCGAGGCCACCGGCTGAATCGCTAAATGGGTACTCGAGCTAATGGTGTTTGACATCACCTTTCAGCCAAGGACAGCAATTAAGTCTCAAGCTCTAGCTGACTTCGTGGCCGAGTGGGCAGAAGTCCAACTGCCTACACCAACAGCAAAGCTAGAGTACTGGACAATGTACTTCGACGGTTCTCTACGGATCGGAGGCGCCGGGGCCGGAGTCATATTGACGTCCCCCACTGGCGAAAAACTAAAGTACGTTCTACAAATCCACTTCCCGGCTTCCCACAACGTCGCCGAGTACGAGGCACTTGTTCACGGGCTCCGCATCGCTATATCACTCGGCATACGTCGACTGGTTGTGCGCGGGGATTCTCAACTCGTGGTAAACCAAGTCATGAAAGACTGGACCTGTGTCGACGATACCATGGCGGCATACTGTCAGGAGGTCCACAAGCTGGAAAACAAGTTCGACGGGCTGGAAATCACACATGTCCTGCGCCAATACAACGACGCAGCAGACGAGCTGGCAAACATGGGATCCAAGCGAGAAGCAGTTCCAACTGGAATCTTTGTCGAGCAACTTATGGAGCCATCAGTCAAGAAGAAACCGGCACCGGAGCAGTCGGGAGGCGAGCCTACCCCGACCACAGATGAGGTGCTGCACATATGTCAAGACTGGAGGACTCCTGTTGTCAAATTTCTCCTGAACAACCAACTCCCAGAAGATCGTAGTCAAGCCGAGCAGATAAAATGTTGAAGCAAAAGCTTCCTACTAGTCGGAGAAGACCTGTACCGAAGGAGCGCATCCGGTGTCGTCATGCGCTGCGTCACCACCGAGGAGGGCAAGCAGATTCTGCATTCGATCCACTCAGGCATATGTGGCAACCACGCCGCATCCAGGACGTTAGTCGGAAAGGCTTACCGGCAGGGATTTTTCTGGCCCACAGCAGTAACAGACGCCAAAGACATCATTCGCAAGTGTGAGGGTTGCCAGTTCTACGCAAGACAAACAAATCTTCCAGCCCAAGAACTCCAAACTATCCCCATTTCCTGGCCATTTGCAGTATGGGGGCTCGACATGGTCGGGCCTTTCAAGAAAGCACCAGGAGGGTTCACACATTTATTCGTTGCAGTGGATAAGTTCACCAAGTGGATTGAGGCTAAACCCGTTGCAACAATTACAGTGGCATGAGCAAAGGACTTCATCATGAGTATATTATACCGGTTCGGAGTCCCTAACCGCATCATCACCGACAACGGTACTCAGTTTGCGGCCGGCGTATTCCAAGACTTCTGCGACGATTTTGGCATCAAGATCTACTATGCATCTGTGGCACACCCGCGGAGCAACGGGCAGGTCGAACGAGCCAACGGTATGGTCTTACAAGGTATCAAGGCCAGGATATTCGACCGACTACAACCATACGCAGGCCGGTGGGTACAAGAACTCCCATCCGTTCTCTGGTCTCTCAGAACCACGGTTAGTCGGGCAACAGGGCAATCCCCTTTCTTTCTGGTCTACGGTGCCGAGGCTATGCTACCTACCGAGTTACAGTTCGGCTCTCCACGAGTCCGGGCTTACTTAGAAGATGACTCCAACAATACCCGACTGGTCGAACTAGATCAGCTGGAAGAAGCAAGAGACACCGCAACTATCCAGTCGGCAAGGTATCTTCAAAGCCTACGTCGCTACCACAATCGCAATGTCCGTGGCCGCGCCTTTTTGGTCGGGCACCTCGTTCTGAGGAAAATACAAACCACCAAAGACAGGCATAAATTATCCCCAATCTGGGAAGGGCCGTTCATTATAGCCGAGGTCACGCGGCCAGGCGCCTACCGACTGAAGACCGAAGGCGGCGTTCTCATCAGCAACTCATGGAACATAGAACAGCTATGTCCTTTCTATACCTGAGTTCTATATTTTTCATGTGTACAGTTCTTCTGACTCACTATGCCGCGTGTATCAACCGAGTAGTGAGTCGGGGGCTGCATGTATATATGTGTCCTGTCAATAACATACGAGCTTATCTTACTTCGGTTATGAACCCTTACTACAACTGTCACGTTTGCCCGAGTACAGCTTCTTACTTTGAACATTTTTATTAAGTTCTGACAGACTAACTCGGTGCATACTACACGGTCGAGTAAAGCTAATGACGACTGAGTAATAATCTTGGCGGCATTACACACATATTTACACATGCTTGTTTAACAAAAGTTCATATACACTGACTACATAACATATTGCCCTCACAGACCCAGGTCTCGGGTAATTATTTCAGCAGTCGGCTTTGCCCGGGCGATCAGCTCCAGCGCCTCCTCTGGCGTCGTCTCTTCGGCAAACCCCTCCCCGATGGCTTCAATATCCGCCCTGGGGTATATGGACTTGGTCATCGCCAGGGTCTGGGCCACGCCGGTGACAACATGCTCATCCGAGTACCTTTTCAAGGCACTCGGTGCATCCTCGAGACACGCCTCTATCTGGGGGATTCTGCTGCAACTGGTCCCCACAGGGCGGGGATCTATGAGGTCAAGGAGCCCTTTCATGGACCCGACGAGGGCCTCCCGTGACTCCTTGATCAATCTTATCTCCTCTGTGTAGAACCGATACTGGGCCTGGACATTGGTTCTCATGTCTATCCAGGTCCGCTGGCAAGTAAATTTGTCAGATTCGGATATAGATGGAATGACTAATGGATTGGCTAAGGTCGCTGTCGGGTTGAGGACTTACTTTCGTAGTCGGCCTCCCACCCGGCCACGGTCTTCTCCAGTTCAGCTTTTTCCTTACCGAGCTTGGCGACGGTCTTCTTCAACTCGGTCTTTTCCCGGTCAAGCTCGGTGTTGGCCTTTGTCAGGTCGGCCTTGACCTTCTCAAGCTCGGCCCTGGTTTCTTCGGCCTCCTTCAGCTGCGATTCCCTCTCTGTTCGGGTCTTCAACTCCGCTTCGAGGGCTGCACCACAGATTAGCCAAGAGCTCAATCGTGCAGTCATGACATAACTGGGCAGTCGAAAACA
Source organism: Oryza meyeriana var. granulata (assembly GCA_003991445.1). NCBI lineage: Eukaryota > Viridiplantae > Streptophyta > Magnoliopsida > Poales > Poaceae > Oryza > Oryza meyeriana. Next base: position 10,108 of record RYFJ01001825.1, read on the forward strand.
ACGCAGCTGGATGAATGCATCAACGGTCCGGTCGGGAAGATGTACTCGGGGATCTTACCTCTGATCTTTCTGGCTACGGCCCATGTCTCCTCCCTGAGCTGATTGGCGCCACTCTTCAGCCAGGCCTCCCTCCCTGCATGACGCGCCTCCATCTCGGCCTTCAACGCCCGGAGCTGCTCTAGTTCTGTGAGGTGGGGAGCCACCTCGACCAAGATTTCCGTCATTGCCTCATTGCGGTCGAGAAGCTTCTGCTCAGGATAAAAGACGGATCAAGGACGGAGTCAGACATCAAAACAAGAAGATTGCCAAGGCTCTACCACAAGAATCATACCGCGACTCCCTGGGACCCGCTGATGGCGGCGCGAAGCAAGCTTTCGCGCTCCCTCCTCGTGATGACTTCGTCAAGCTTGAAGCTCTTCGCTGTCCCATCGGGAGCCGTCCATGTGAATGTCCGAGGCATCACGCGTGGAGGAGCCTCGATTCGGGGTAGATGCGGGATCTCCGGCGGCAGCGACGACGACGGCGACGACCACAACGGCGATGGGGTCCTGGCCTCAGCGCCACCGTCCCCCATGACTTCGGGGACCGGCTCAGGGGCTCCATCCGTGGCTTCCGCGACGAGCGGCGCTTCGGGGGCTGGGGCCTCAGCTTCAGCAGCCGCCTCTCGGTCGGGTTGCGGCAGTGACCTTGCAGTCAGGGCCACCTCGATCTCCACGACCAGGCTGGCGACCAGCTCAACAGGTGTCTCCACGGCCGCTGGCTCGGCTGGGGTAGGCTCATCAAGTGGAACGGTCGGGTCGACCTCCTTGAGATCGATATCGGCCCGCTTCCTGCACGACGAAACAATTCATCACAACACTGCATCAACACACAAGGATTTCAGAAAACCCGGAGCAGTGCACCTCTTGGAGAACTTCAGCTTCTTGCCGGGCGACTCGGCCCCCGGCAGAGCGCTAGCCCCGGCAGCCGGCCCGGTCGGCGTCACGATCGGCGGTGGCGCATCAACCCGAGTCGGCTCCGACTCTGGTGTGGTCGGCTTGGGCGCCTCCGCCCCTAGCGGCATCTGCTCTAGCCGGCCCCACGGTGACGCCGTGGCCGGACTCGACAACGTCGGGCTCAAACCCGTAGTTCTCAACCTAGGACTTGACCGCTTGGGCGTCGCCGCGACGGCGTCCCTTATCTTCAGGTTTCCGGCCACGGCGCGCGCCGTCATGGCCCCCTCGCCCCGATATAATATCGGCTTCTTCCCTGCTCTCTTGGAGTCGGGATGGGCAGCAGAGGGACTTCTCGGCCTCTTCTTCGACGCGACGGCCGACAACGGACGGTAGTCCTCATCAAACTCCACGCACCACTACAAGAAATTCAACAAGATACATAACATGCTGCCGGGGACTTAGACATCCGAGTCCACGGGCACGCGCCCGTTACCTCGGACCGGGGCCAGCTGCGCCTATAAGACGCAATGCGTCTCTTCTTGTCCTCGGTCTCAATCACCCCGCTGGAGAAGTATCCGAACAGGGTCTCTGTCACCTTCCGCTCATCGGCCGACTCCCGGCTGACCCGGTCAGGGTCATGCTTTCCCTGGTAGTCCCAGCCAAACGCACTCCTCAGCTTCAGGGGCTGGAAGCGCTGAGTCAGGAACCGCCTGGCTACCCAGGGACCGGTTAGGCCGGCCTTCTTGAAATTATTCAGCTTCGTCAGTAGTTGGTGCACTTGACCCATCTCTTCATAGGTCGGGTCCGCCGACCAATTCGGCGAAACTACCGGCGGCAAGCCGGTGAATGGCCGCAAGGAGGGAGCAAGATCTGTGCAATAAAACCACTCCTTGTGCTAGCCCTTCAAGGAGGATTTCAAGGGAACATCAAGATACGACTTTTTCCTATCACCCCTCAATTGAAGACCAGCCCCCCCAATTACATTGATGCTGTTTTTGGAAGGCTGAGGTTTAATGTGGAACAAATGCCTAAAGAAGTTGAAATGGGGTTCCACACCCAAATAGCACTCGCATAGAGTGACAAAGATGGAGATCTGAAGAATCGAGTTGGGGTTCAAATGCACCAACTCCAGCCCGTAGAAGTCAAGAATACGGTGGAAGAAATCGGAAGACGGAAGGCACAAGCCTTGATCGAAAAAAGAGGCAAAAACTACCGTCTCACTTGGTTGGGGATTTGGGCTCAACTTATCCCTAGCCGGTCGCTAGCGAATCACCTCTTGGCTGGGCAACTTCAGTTCACTTTCTAGCCGCTTCAGCTTCATCGAGCCACAATCCGACACCGGCCAAGAACTTCCCGGTGCCCCTGCAAGATCCGAAGCCTTCGGCATGACTGGAGGCGATGAGATTTGGGGAAAAGCAAATCGGGGGCTTGGACCAAACTGAGAGGATCGAAATCGCCCGAGTTCGGGTGGGAATGGTAGTAGCTAACCCTAGCTGAGCGGGAGGCGAAAAGTTGGGCACGAAGGCGGAAGACGAAGCGGTTGGCTGATTTAGGGAAGATGAGGGAATCTTTTTCTCTCTCCCTGCTTTTATAGAGCCGATGCGACTAGATGGGCTTGGGTTACACAGTCCGCACTGGACCAACAAGGTATGAGTTCCTATAGTAGCATGCTCCACGTGGGCCGCCCGCAGGCTGAGTTGAAATTATAGCGCTGGTGCTACTGACAAGAGCCGATGAGGTAAACATGTATGCTTCATGAGAGCCTTATTGCCAAAACATATGTGTTTGGATATATGTTTTAATCACCAGGTCTCGAGGATATATCCTTACAAGGATCACAAGCTGGTCTTCATTAAAATTGGAGATACAGGTATCTTTCTCGGGTACACCTGACCACGCCGTGGATTTATTTTCATAAAGTGGTACTCGGCCTACATGCGTGGCCATCAGTTGCCATGAACAACATTTTACCCGCTGACATGATGTGGAAGAGTCTAACTTTCAAGTAGTGCACTACTCGGGAGAGACTATAAATATCTTTTCCCGCTGACATGATGCGGAGGAGTCTAACTTCCGAGTGGGACGCCACTCGGAAAAGACTATAAACCCCTTTTTTCCAGCTAACATGACGCTGAAGAGTCCCATACACGAGTAGCATCCTACTCGACAAGACTATAAACATATATTCCGACTGACACGAAGTCGAAGAGTCCTATATACGAGTAGTCTCCTACTCGGCAAGACTATAAAGTTTATTCTGGTTGACATGATACCAAAGAGTCGCAAATACCAGTAGTAATCTACTCGGGAAAGACTTCCAGGTTAAAGATCTTTGACTTTATGTTTAATTGTCTTCACAATTAAGCACAAAGTCGGGGGCTACACCTAATTGGTGCGCCTATTTGGCGCACACTATTCATATATTTACATGAAGCCCTTCATAGCCTCGCTGCCAGCTGACATGAAGCAGGACTCGGGAGAAGACTTACTCAGACAAAGAGTACCCGGGCGCACTGCACTCGGGCAACCTTCACCGTGGAGGACGAGCACTCGGCATCAGCTGTGACTCAACTATGAAGGTCTCAGGGGCTACTGTGGAGGCCATGGGCCCCGAGTACCTCATTACTAGTACATGGGCCACTCGGAGAGAGGATGGGCGAACATGTAATTAGAGATAAGATAGCACACGGCAGGCTGTGCCTTGTATAATGAGGAAACATAGTCTTAGTCGGATAGGACTCTATCTCTAAGGAGGAAATCCCTTGGCCGTATCCGGCTGGGATCCTTATCACGTACCCCTGTCCCTAGTATATAGGGAGCAGGGCCCCTCATGCAACGACAACAAGAACAACAGATCATTGATCACCATACACCTCAGAGGAATAACACCTCAACTTGACGTAGGGTATTACCTCACCTTGAGGGCCTAAACCAGTATAATTCTCCTGTGTTCCTCTGCAGTCCACCGAATTCACCCTCGCCGAGTAGCCCCATAGTATTATTGCCGGTGCAAAGCATCGACAAGACGCCAAGCCAGTCAAGCAACGGCTATGGCGCTTCGCTCAAGACAGGAAGGATGCTATTCGGGAGGAGATTACCAAGCTCCTCGCAGCCGGGTTCATCAAGGAGGTCTATCACCTGGATTGGCTGGCAAACCCAGTTCTGGTCTGAAAGAAAAACGGTAAATGGCACATGTGCATCGACTACACCGATCTCAACAAGGCGTACCCCAAGGACCCATTTGGTCTTCCCAGGATAGATTAGGTGGTTGATTCCATGGCAGGGTGCAAGCCTACTCAGCTTCTCGACTGCTATCGGGATACATCAAATCAGCCTGAGGGAGGAAGACTGCTTAAAGAATCTTTCATCATGCCGTTTGGCGCGTACTGCTATATCACAATGCCGTTTGGTTTGAAGAATGCTGGAGCAACTAGTCAACGGCCATTCAGCGATGTCTGCACACTCAGATCGGCGAACGTGGAGGCCTACATCGACGACGTGGTGATCAAGACAAGTCAAAGAAGACCTCATCGCTGACCTGGAAGAAACCTTCAAAATCTTCGATGATTCAAGATGAAGCTGAACCCAGAAAAAATGCGCTTCGGAGTGCCATCCGGCAAGTTACTCGGTTCATCGTCTCGCATCGTTGTTCGCACCAAAAACCACCGGGTGTGCCAAGAAGCTTGTTGATGATCTGGTTTGATGCGATTGAACATACGAAGGCCTGGGAGTCTGCTTAGCTCAGTGCAGGTCCTAAAATATTTGAGGTTGTAGGCGTACCAGTCCAATTTGACCCGCAATTGAAAGGAGATGAAGAAATTTGATTACTGATAATCGGCCAGTAGCGATACGGATTCTTCAAGCCGATGCGCTATGCTCGTGCAGCGGCCTCGCCTGTACTGCGCCCGGGTCTCGTGCTCGGGTTTCTCGCTCCGGGTTTCGCTTGTGCTCGTGCCCGGGTCAGCAGCAACTGCACATCGGCTATCGGCCGATACGGACTGATATAGGCTTCTCGTAGCGATAGCCGATGGCACCTGTGTATCGGCTAGGAACCGATTAGCGTATAAACAAGTGGATAAGCTGTCAGTATAACGTGCATCGGCTGAAAGCGATGATAAAATAGATAAGCAAAAGCAGTAAGCCAGCGACTGCGAGGAAAAACCATGTGCATCGGCTAGAAAACCGATGATAATATAGATGATAAAAACAACGTAAGGATAATAACAGTCGGCTTTATAAAAGATAACCTATGCGCTAAGCAACCGATAGAAAACAAGTCGATAAACTAATCGACTCAAGCAAGAGTAAATCTATCATATCAATTAGTAGTCAAACTTAACTGATGCAGCACAGATTAACAATAATAAAAGAACCTCGGTGAGCCGATAGATCTAATGCAATTCGTGATGTATATGATAATTAGGCTATGCATTCGATAAGACATTGCACAGAAACTCGCTAGCAGGAACAACTTATGGCTCAGTTTAGTAGGTCGGACCCCCCAGCGATGCAGCAAACCCTTAAGATAAGCTTTCCCAGTAACGATAAAGACTATGCAGCGTGATGTGATATACCTGAAGGTAAGAGATGAACGAACGATGCAGCGTAGACAAAGCAGATATATCGTGGTAAGCGGCTAATATACGACTAGAATATCGGACATAACGAGGAAGTCTAGCCATTGGTAGCCGGGGTAACGAACTTACCCTTCGCTGGAGTTGGACTAACGATGCATGCTCGGCTCGGAAGCAGAACCGTTGGTAGAGTGGCGATGCGCCGAATTGTATTGATCGTTGAGATGATTTCAAGGTACAAGGGCATACGTATATATACCCCGAGTTATTACAGTCGCTAATAGGACACGGCAAACGAAATTTCGTATCTATAATGGAAACTAAAGTCCGATCGGACAAAGAGAAATCAAGGTTTTCTAAAAGTTGGATTTTAAAAATACCGTAATTTATAGATAAGGTAATTGATGCCATGTGGTCTTCATGATTTTTTTCCAAGCTCGGACCTCTTCTGGATTAGTTTCAATGGCTGATATTGCTTCTTTTTCCTTAACTCGAACATGGTACGACCCGTACAAATTTTGGTGTTAAAATCAAGGGGCATGAGGCAACGCGGAGAAAGTCAATGCCATCAGGAACATGGCACCCAAGCTAACCTCAGCGTCAGAAGCTGACAGGCTGCATGGGGCACTCAGCGATTTATTTCCCGACTGGGTGTGATGCTTTACAATTCCGGCAATAATACGGTATGGGGGCTACTCGCGACTGGATTCGGTGGATTGCAGAGGAAATGGGAGATTATACTGGTTCAGGCCCTCGATGTGAGGTAATACCTAGTTGAGGTGTTATTCCTCTGAGGTGGTTTTGCGATCAATGATCTTGCGTGCCCTATGGGGTCGCCTGCTCCTTTATATAGCTAGGGGACAGGGGTACATGGTAAGGATCCAGTCGGATACCGAAAGGATTTCTTCTTAGAGGAAGAATCCTATCCGACTAAGGCTATGTTTCCTTATTGTACAAGGCAGCTGTCGGGTGCTATCTTATCTCTAATTACATGATTGGCCATCTCTATCGAGTGGCCCATGTGATGGTAATGAGGTACCGGGGCCCATGGTTCACAGTAGCCTGAGACTTCATAATTGAGTCACAGCTGATGCGAGTGTCATTCCACGGTGAAGGTTACCGAGTGTAATGCTCCCGAGTACTCTTTGTCCGAGTAAGTTTCCCGAGTCCTGCTTCATGTCAGTGGCAGCGAGGCTATGAAGGGCTTCATGTAGATATATGAATAGTGTGCGCCGAATAGGCGCACCTATTAGGTGTAGCCCCCGACTTTGTGCTTAATTGTGAAGACAATTAAACATAAAGTCAAAGATCTTTAACCTGGAAGTCTTTCCGAGTAGATTACTACTGGTATATGAGACTCTTCGGTATCATGTCAACCGGAATATAATTTATAGTTTGCCGAGTAGGAGACTATCGTATTAGGACTCTTCAACTTTATGTCAGTCGGAATATGAGTTTATAGTCTTTTCCGAGTGGCGTCCTCAAAAGCTAGACTCTTCGATCATGTCAGCGGGAATAGATATTTATAGTCTCTCCGAGTAGTGCACTATCGAAAGTTAGACTCTTTCAGCGTCATGTCGGCTGGAATAATGTTTGCCTCATGGCACTGATGGCGCATGTAGGCCGAGTACTACTTTATGAAAATAAATCATTACCGTGGTCAGGTGTTCCGAGGAAAGATACCTGCATCCCAATTTTAATGAAGACAGCTTGTGATCCTTGTAAGGATATTCTCGAGACCTGGTGGATAAAACAGATACCAAACATATATGTTTAGCAGTAAGGCTTTCATGAAGCATATTGTTTACCTCATCGATTCCTGTGGGTAGCACAGCGCTATAATTAACTCAGCCTGCGGGCGGCACATGGAGCATGCTACTGTAGGAACTCATATCTTGTCGGCCAATACCGACTGTGCAGGCTTGGGCCATCTAGTCGGTACAGGGCTATAAAAGGATGGGGAGAGAGAAAAGATTCGTCATCTTCCAAAGCAGCCAATTCTTCGTCTTCCACCTTCGCGCCTAGCTTTTCGCCTCCGCCCGGCTAGGGTTTGCAACAGCCGTTCCCCACCCGGACTCGGCGATTTCAATCTCTTCGTTTATTCCAAGCCCCCGATTTGCTTTCCCCAAATCTCACCACCTCCAGTCATGCCGAAGGCGACGAATCCTGCGGGTGCACCAGGGAGTTCTTGGCCGATCTCGGATTGCGGCTCGGTGAAGCTGAGACGGCTGGAGAGCGAGCTGAAGTTGCCCAGCCAAGAAGTGATCCGTTGGCGGTCGGCGAGGGATGAGTCGAGCCCCAACCCCTGGCTGGTGAAACGGTAGTTTTTCGCTCTTTCTTTGATCGGGGCTTGCTGTCTTCCGTCGTCTGATTTCTTCCGCCGCATCCTTGATTTCTACGGGCTGGAGTTGGTGCATTTAAATCCCAACTCGATCCTTCAGATCTCCATATTCGTTACTCTTTGTGAGTGCTTTCTGGGTGTTGAGCCCCATTTCATCCTCTTCCGACACTTGTTCCATGTCAAGCCCCAGCCTTCCAAGAGTAATATCAGTGTGATTGGGGGGGCCGGTCTTCAACTAAGGAGTGATGGGAAGAAAACGTATATCGATTTGCCCTTGAAATCTTCTCTGAAGGGCTGGCGCAAGGAGTGGTTTTACTGTGCCGATCTAGCTCCTTCCTTGTGCCCGTTTACTGGTATGCCGCTGGCGGTTTTGCCAAGCTGAGTCCTCGGAGCCAACCTTTGAAGAACTGGGCCAGGCACATATATTGCTGACGAAGATAGATGACCTCAAGAGGGCCGGCTTGACGGGGCCCTGGGTGGCTCGTCGTTTCCTGACGAGGCGTCCCAGCCGCTGAAGTTGAGAAGCGCCTTCGGCTGGGCCTTCAAAGGTAAACACGATCCCGACCGAGTGAGCAGCGAGACGGCGGACAAGGGGGCAGTGACCGATACCTTGTTTGGCTACTTCTCCGAAGGGGTCGTTGCCACCGAAGATGATAACCGCCGAGTTGCTGCCTATAGCTTCATCCGGCCGCGAACCAAGGTAACCTTCTACCTTCTTCTGTGGTGAACGCCTGTGGAACGGTGATTGTTCAACCTGGCATGATGGAATCTTGTCGACTTGCTTGTAGTGGCATGAAGAATTTGATGAAGACTCTCGTCCATTGTCGGCGGTCGCGTCGAGGAAGAGGCTGAGGAGTCCCTCTGCTGCCCAACCCGACTCCAAGAGAGCGGGAAAGAAGCCGATTTTATATCGGGGCGAGGGGGCCATGACAGCGCGTGCCGTGAGCGGCAGCTTGAAAATAAAGGACACCGCTGCCACAACGCCCACGCGGTCGAGTCCCAGGCTGAGATCAGCAGGCTTGGGCTCGACGTTGTCGTACTCAGCAACAGCGCCGCCAAGGGGCCGACCAGAGCAGAGGCCGATTGGGGCGAAGGAACCCGAACCAACCATACCAGAGTCGAGGCCAACTCAGGCTGATACGCCTCTGCCATCGATGACACCGACCGGGGCGACTGCCGATGCTAGCACTTCACCGGGGAGCGGGCAGGCTGGCAGGAAGCTGAAGTTCTCCAAGAGGTGCGTTATTCCGGGTCTTCTGTAGTCGTTGTACGTTAGAGTACAGTCCTGATGTCTTGCTTCGTCGTGCAGGAAGCGGGCCGATATCGATCTTAAAAAGGTCGATCCATCTGCTCCACTTGATGAGCCTGCCCCAGCCGAGGCAGCGGCGGCGAACACACCTGTTGAGCGGCGGGCCAGCCAGTTGCTGAGAGACCGAGGTGTCCGATACAGGGCCACTGCCGCCACCTGACCGAGAGGTGGCTGTTGAAACCGAGGCCCTAGCCCCGAGGGCACCGTATGTCGCGGAAGCAGGGCGACGGACCCCCGAGCCGGTCCCCGATGTTGTAGGGAAGCGGTGCCGAGGCCAGGACCCGTCGCCATCGTGGTTATCGTCATCGCCATCGTCGCCGTTGCCGCCGCGCTGGAGATCCCACATTTGCCTCGGATCGAAGCTCCCCCACGTGTGATGCCCCGGACCTTCAAGTGGACCACTCGCGACGGCACTATGAAAAGCTTCAGGCTCGATGAAGCCGTTGCAAAGGAGAGAGAGCGCGAGAGCCTGCTTCGTGCGCCAATCAACGGGTCCCAAGGGGTCGCGGTATGATTCTTGTTTGTAAAGCCTCCAGCAATCTTCTTGTTTGTCGTTTGACTCTGTCGTCGGTTTGTTCCTTGTCCCGAGCAGAAGCTCGTCGACCGCAACGAGGCGATGACGGAGATCCTGGTCGAGATGGCTCCCACCTCACGGAATTGCAACAACTCCGGGCATTGAAGGCCGAGATGGAGGCGCGTCACACGAGGAGGGAGGCTGGCTGAAAGAGCGGCGCCGGCGATCAGCTCAGGGCGGAGACATGGGCCCTAGCCGAGAAGATCAGAGGTAAAAATCCTCGAGCATATCTTCCTGACTGGGACCCGTTGATGTATTTCATCTAGCTACGTCCGATCCCGACTGCTCGGTGGTGTCATGACTGCACGATTGAGCTCTTGGCTAATCTGTGGTGCAGACCTCGAAGCGGAGTTAAAGACCCGAGCGGAGAGGGAGTCGCAGCTGAAGGAGGCCGAAGAAGCCAAGGCCGAGCTTGAAAGGGTCAAGGCCGACCTGACAAAGGCCAACACCGAGCTTGACCGGGAGAAGTCCGAGTTGGAGAAGGCCGTCGTCAAGCTCGGTAAGGAGAAGGCCGAACTGGAGAAGACCGTGGCCGGGTGGGAGGCTGACTACGATCTTCAGCCTGTGATCTTCAACCCGACTGTGATCTTCAGCCAATCCATTAGTCACCCTGTATGTAGCCGAATTCTGACAAGCTTACTTGCCGACCAATCTGGGCAGGCATGAGAGCCAACGTCCAGGCCCAGTACCGGTTCTACACGGAGGAGATAAGATCAATCAGGGAGTCACGGGAGGCCCTCGTCGGGTCCGTGAAAGGGCTCCTTGACCTTGTAGATCCCCGCCCAGAGGGGACCAGCTGTAGCAGAATTCCTCAGATAATGGGACGTCTCGAGGACGCGCCGAGTGCCCTGAAAAGGTACTCAGACGAGCGGGTTGCCGCCGGCGTGGCCTAGACCCTAGCAATGACCAAGTCCATCTACCCGAGGGCGGACATTGAGGCCATCGGGGAGGGATTTTCCGAGGAGACGACGCCCGAGGAAGCGCTGGAGCTGATCGCCCAGGCGAAGCCGACTGCTGAAGCGATTACCCGAGACCTGGGTCTGTAAAGGCAATACATTTTGTAGTCGGTATATATATATGCTTTCATATACGATCATGTGTAAATATATGTGTCGTGCCGCCAAGCTTATTATTCGGTTGTCATTAGCTTTACCCGACGATGTAGCATGCACCGAGTTAGTCCGATAGAACTTGATAAAAAATGTTCGGAGTAAGATGCTGTACTCGGGCGAACGCATCAGTCGTGGCAAGGCTTCATAACCGGGGTGAAATAAGCTTGTATGTTATTGACAGAACACATATATACATGCAGCCCCCGACTCACTGCTTGGTTGAAACAAGCGGCGTAGTGAGTCAGGAAAAACTGTACACATGGAAAATGTAAAACTCAGGTATAGAAAGGACGTAGCTGTTCTATATTCCATGAGTTGGTGATGAGGACGCCGTCTTTGGTCTTCAGTCGGTAGGCGCCTGGCCGCGTGACCTCGGCTATAATGAACGGCCCTTCCCAGATGGGGGATAGTTTGTGCCTGTCCTTGGTGGTTTGTATCTTCCTTAGAACGAGATCCCCGACCAAAAAGTTGCGGCCACAGACATTGCGATTGTGGTAGCGACGCAGGCCTTGAAGATACCTTGCCGACTGGATTGTTGCGACGTCTCTTGCTTCTTCCAGCTGATCTAATTCGATCAGTCGGGTGCTGTTGGAGTCGTCTTCGGAGTAAGCCTGGACTCGTGGAGAGCCGAACTGTATCTCTGTCGGTAGCATGGCCTCGGTGCCGTAGACCAGGAAGAAAGGGGATTGCCCTGTTGCCCGACTAATCGTGGTTCTGAGAGACCAGAGAACGGATGGTAGTTCTTGTACCCACCGACCCGCATATGGTTGTAGTCGGTCGTATATCCTGGCCTTGATGCCTTGTAGGACCATGCCGTTGGCTCGCTCAACCTGCCCGTTGCTCCGTGGGTGTGCCACAGATGCATAGCAGATCTTGATGCCGAAGTCGTCGCAGAAATCTTGGAATAGGCCTGCCGCGAACTGAGTGCCGTTGTCGGTTATGATGTCGTTAGGGACCCCAAACCGGTATAGTATACTCAGGATGAAGTCCTTTGCTCGTGCCGCTGTGATTGTTGCGACGGGTTTAGCCTCAATCCACTTGGTGAATTTATCCACTGCGACGAATAAATGCGTGAACCCTCCTGGCGCTTTCTTGAATGGCCCGACCATGTTGAGCCCCCATACTGCGAATGGCTAGGAAATAGGGATAGTCTGTAGTTCCTGGGCAGGGAGATTTGTCTGTCTTGCGAAGAACTGGCAACCCTCGCACTTGCGAATGATGTCTTTGGCGTCTGTGACTGCGGTGGGCCAGAAGAATCCCTGCCGGTAAGCCTTTCTGACTAACGTCCTGGATGCAGCATGGTTGGCACATATGCCCGAGTGGATTGAATGCAGGATCTGCTTGCCTTCCTCAGTGGTGACACAGCGCATGAGGACACCGGATGCGCTCCTTCGGTACAGGTCTTCTCCGACTGGCAGGAAGCTTTTGCTTCGACGCTTAGTCTGCTCGGCTTGACTGCGATCTTCTGGGAGTTCATCGTCCAGGAGGAATTTGAGAACAGGACCCCTCCAGTCTTGACATATGTGCAGCACTTCGTCGGTGGTCGGGATAGGCTCGCCTCCCGACTGCTCTTGTGCCGGTTTCTTCTTGACTGATTGTGGGTGCCATGGGCCCCAGGTACCTCATGACAAGCATATGGGCCACTCGGATAGAGGATGGGCCTAGCCTTGTAATTAGAGATATAGCTAGATTCGGCAGACTTCGCCTTGTATAGAAAGGAATATACAGTCCTAGTCGGGTGCGTTATATCTCTAAGGGGAGATCTCCTAGTCGTAATCCGATGGGGACTCCTACCTTGTAACCCTGTCCCCCAGTATATAAGGGGAGGCAGGGCGCCCCATGAGGGCAGGTTGAGTTGGTTCACCAGAATCACCACCGCAAATCCTCAAAGGAATAACACCACAACTAGACGTAGGGTATTACCTCACATCGAGGGCCTGAACCAGTATAAAATCTCTGCGTGTTCCTTTGCAATCCACCGAGTTTCCATCCACCGACTAGCCCCATATATTTATTGCCGGTGTAAAACATCGACAGTTGGCGCGCCAGGTAGGGGCTTCGGCGCGATCTACATCTACAAGCTCGATGGATCTAGCAACTGGAGTCGACGGCGGCAAACTCTCCCCCGGAGATACAATCGCATTCAGAAGCCTCGACTTCGCCGCCGACCAGATCGGCAATCTCACCTTGGCCGACTCGGACTCGATCCGATCTGCCAGGGAACCAGCCGACTCCGCGCCAGTCGGCCTACACGATGCTGCAGCAATCTTTCACGACATGCTGCGGCGATCTCCCATACGCCCAAGTCCAGGGACAACTCTTTCTTTCGGTGTTCGACTCGGACTCGGTTTTGAGCCGGCCGAGATCGGGCCAAAAAAGGAAGAGATCGTCAATTCCCCGTTCGAACTCGGCGACGCCGCGGATATCTACAATCTACATCCGACGCGGCAGACCCGATCCTCTGGAGTTTGACTCGGATACGGCCCCGAGCCGCTCGAGATCGGATCTAGGGAGGTCGGAGTTGTAATCACCCCCATCGACTATTCCGACTACGACTCTCAGTCGGACTACGACTCCCAGTCGGATTCCGACTCTAAGTCGAACAGCAGTTCGGCAAGCTTCTTCCCGCCACGAGAAATCTTCATGGCATCCAAAGGCTCTACTCCTACTCAGGAATCACACCGACTACACGAACTACAAGAGGAGGAGGCCTGCCGACTGCGAGAACAATAGGAGGAAGAAGCAAGACGCCCGCACGCCCGCAACGACGGCCTACGCAGGGCTGGGCGAGCCGCTCAGCAACAAACCCTCCAAACAAAAGTCGGCGACCACGACGTCTTCGTCACGCCACAACAGAACATCGTGGCCGCCACAACCCTACTGGACATGGTCCAACTTGGGCCTGATCACCAGGCCACCCCGACGATCGCAAGGATAAAAGCCATGCTTACAGCTGCCGCATGTCAGCAGCACCAACAGTCGGGCAACACACTCGTACTGACCAGTCGGTCAACTTCCCCAGCAGCAGTCTCATCCACCTCAAAGCGACATCGAGCGGCCGGCTCTAGTCGGTAGCACGCGGAGTCAAGCCAGACGTCACTCGGCAACCACAACAACCGGCAACGTCGAAGCGACCGTCGGGGCAACCAGGACCTCCGAGACCGACTGCGGCGCGACCTTCAGCAAGACATTAATGCTCGGCACCGCAAACGAGAAGAAGACGACCAACGCCAGCTGGAAGACGAGAACGAGCATTTCGGCCTCCACCACGAGCGGTTTTGCCGCCGTAGTCGGGGTCGGAGTCCTCATGAAGACGAAGGCATACCGGCCTTTACTCAGGAGCTACAACAGGTCGACTGGCCGTCGAGTTTCAAGCCTACAGGCATCGACAGTTGGCGCGGGCAAGACCAATCCCGAGTCCTGGCTCACGGTCTACACTCTAGTGATCCGAGCAGCCGGGGGAAATCACAAAGTCATGGCTAACTACCTCCCAGTTGCTCTAGCCGACTCAGCGAGGACATGGCTAACAGGACTCCCAAAGCGATCAATCGGCTCTTGGGGAGAACTCCGGGAACGGTTCATCACCAACTTCCAGGGAACATACGAGAGGCCATCTTCCGAGTACGACCTATATCAGTTGCGCCAAAGGAAGAACGAGTCTCTTCGTGACTTCATCAAGAGGTTTTCTGAGAAGAGGAACTCAATCCCGAAGATCAAGGACGAGGTCGTCATCGCCGCCTTTCGAAAAGGAGTCAAAGACACCTCGTTCATCGACAAATTCACGCGGAAGCCTCCCAATTCTGTCAAGGCCCTATTCGACATGGCAAACAAGTACGCCGACTCGGCCCATGCTGTTGCCGAGGCCCTCGACGACAACATGTCACCCTGACAGAAGAAGCGGGACGACACCGACGACGCGGTCCCAACTAAAGCTGGGAATCGCAAACGCAAGTCAGACGGCTCCATTGTGGCAGTCGGTCACAACCGCCTTCGACCTTCAACAACTGAAGATTATCAGAACAACAAGTGACATGCTCGGGGGCTCACAAGCTCAAACACGAGGATGGCATCCCCACTCCCAAATACCGAACAGCTAAGTCGCTTTCTGATAAACATCTCCTCACTCGGCCTTGCTAGTGCCACAGCCGCTTACACCTAATAGGTGTACAAGCTGCGCATTTACTTTTTTCCGTTTTTGCTCTTAAATGATTACAAAAGTACTCGAGTAGCATAAATCTCGATCCGTGAAACTCTGCTCCATGTAAGACGAACTCAAGTCACCCAAAACGCGTGCCTGGGAAAGAGCCATGAGCCAACTCCCGACGCTAGGGGGCTATGACTAGTCAGGCAGAGTGCTTAAACGTAAGGGGTCAACTACTCGAGGAAATTAATATCAAAAAGAGGAAGAACACGTATTTACATACATTGTAAAATACATTTAATTCGGATGATTGTTTTCATCATCAGATGCTACTCATCCGATATCTTTATATTGCAGGCCCAGCTCCGGATACGCGTGACAGGAACTCAGGGCTGCGAGCCCATCTCCTACACTCGGGGGCTGGACAAGTCTGCCAAAATACACTCGGGATGCTCCATGAGGGCTACTCACCGAGTACTTGCGCCAGTCGGGACGTCATCTTCCCCGACTACGCTCCATGCGAGCCAACAATCGGCCCTCGGCGCCAGTCGGGGCTGTATACCACTCGGCTAAGTAGGGTACGCCCCATGAGGGTCGCCAGCCGAATCCTACGCTAATGCTAGGTTCGGGTACCTTATTTGGTCACGGCTCTGTCAGGTTGGGTACGCCCCATGAGGGTCGCTAGCCGAATCCTATGCTAATGCAAGGTTCGGGTGCCTAGCTTGGCTATAATTCTGTTGGATAGGGTACGCCCCATGAGGGTCGCCAGCCGAACCCTCTGCTAATGCAAGGTTCGGGTACCTTGTTCGGCTTTACCCAAGTCAGAGAAGACTTACATCGTCAAAGTGCATCCGGAGTTCTCATGCACTGTGTCACACCTGAGGAGGGCAAGCAGATCCTGCATTATACCCACTCAGGCTTACATGGCAACCAGTTTGCATCTAGAACGTAAGTCGGAAAGGCTTGCGAACAAGGATTTCTCTGGCTGATTGCGGTTATCAACACCAAAAAACTCATCCTGACAGGCGATGGATGATACTTCTATAGAGCTATGCCGGATAGGACAGCTCAGGCCGGCTTATTTGGTAGCAGCCACCAAGATATGAGTTCCTACAGTAGCATGCTCCATGTGGGCCGCCCGCAGGCTGAGTTGAAATTATAGCGCTGGTGCTACCCACAGGAACCGATGAGGTAAGCAGATATGCTTCATGAGAGCCTTATTGCTAAACATATATGTTTGGGTATCTGTCTTATCCACCAGGTCTCGAGGATACATCCTTACAAGGATCACAAGCTGGTCTTCATTAAAATTGGAGATGCAGGTATCTCTCTCGAGTACACCTAACCACGTAATGGATTTATTTTTCATACAGTGGTACTCGCCCTACATGCGTGGCCATCAGTTGCCATGAGCAACGTCATTCCCGCTGACATGACGCGGATGAGTCTAACTTTCGAGTAGTACACTACTCGGGAGAGACTATAAAATTCTCATTCCCGCTGACATGACACGGATGAGTCTAACTTTCGAGTAGTACACTACTCGGGAGAGACTATAAAATTCTCATTCCCGCTGACATGACGCGGATGAGTCTAACTTTCGAGTAGTACACTACTCGGGAGAGACTATAAAATTCTCATTCCCGCTGACATGACGCGGATGAGTCTAACCTTCGAGTAGTGCATTACTCGGGAAAGACTATAAACATTCTTCCAGCTGACGAGCTGAAGAGTCTAATTTCCGAATGGGACGCCACTCGGGAAAGACTATAAACACCTTTTCCAGCTGACATGAAGCTGACGAGTCTAATTTTCGAGTAGTATATTACTTGGGAAAGACTATAAATAATCATTCCGGCTGACATGATGCCGACGAGTCTGATTTTCGAGTAATATACTACTCGGGAAAGACTATAAACACCCCCTTTCCAGCTGACATGACGCTGAAGAGTCTCATATACGAGAAGCATCTTACTCAGCAAGACTATAAACACATATTCCGACTGACATGAAGACGAAGAGTCCTATATACGAGTAGTTCCCTATTCGGCAAGACTATAAATCATATTCCGGTTGACATGATACCGAAGAGTCTCATGTACCAGTAGTAATCTACTCGGGAAAGACTACAAGGTTAAAGATCTTTGACTTTATGATTAATTGTCTTCACAATTAAGCACAAAGTCGGGGGCTACACCTAATAGGTGCGCCTATTCGGCGCACACTATTCCAACATCTACATGGAGCCCTTCATAGCCTCGCTGCCAGCTGACATGAAGCAGGACTCGGGAGAAGCAAAACTCAGACAAAGAGCACTCGGGAGCAATGCACTCGGGAAGACTTCACCGTGGAGGATGAGCACTTGGCATCAGCTGTGACTCAACTATGAAGGTCTCGGGGGCTACTGTGGGTGCCATGGGCCCTAGGTACCTCATGACAAGCATATGGGCCACTCGGATAGAGGATGGGCCTAGCCTTGTAATTAGAGATATAGCTAGATTCGGCAGACTTCGCCTTGTATAGAAAGGAATATACAGTCCTAGTCGGGTGCGTTATATCTCTAAGGGGAGATCTCCTAGTCGTAATCCGATGGGGACTCCTACCTTGTAACCCTGTCCCCCAGTATATAAGGGGAGGCAGGGCGCCCCATGAGGGCAGGTTGAGTTGGTTCACCAGAATCACCACCGCAAATCCTCAAAGGAATAACACCACAACTGGACGTAGGGTATTACCTCACATCGAGGGCCTGAACCAGTATAAAATCTCTGCGTGTTCCTTTGCAATCCACCGAGTTTCCATCCGCCGACTAGCCCCATATATTTATTGCCGGTGTAAAACATCGACACTGATGGCTCCATAAGTTGCTCGACAAAGATTCCAGTCGGAACCGCTTCTCGCTTGGATCCCATGTTTGCCAGCTCATCCGCCGCGTCGTTGTATTGACGCAGGACGTGTGTGATTTCCAGCCCGTCGAACTTGTTTTCCAACTTGCGAACCTCCTGACAGTATGCCGCCATTGTGTCGTCGAGACAGGTCCAGTCTTTCATGACTTGGTTGACAACGAGTTGGGAGTCTCCGCGCACAACCAGTCGACGTATGCCGAGTGATATGGCGATGCGGAGCCCGTGAACAAGTGCCTCGTACTCGGCGACATTGTGGGAAGCCGGAAAGTGGATTTGTGGTACGTACTTCAATTTTTCGCCAGTGGGGGATGTCAGTATGACTCCAGCCCCGGCACCCCCGATCCGTAGGGAACCGTCGAAGTACATTGCCCAGTACTCTAGCTTTGTTGTTGGTGTTGGGAGTTGAACTTCTGTCCACTCGGCCACAAAGTCGGCTAGAGCTTGAGATTTGATAGCTGTCCATGGCTGAAAGGTGATGTCGAACGCCATCAGCTCGAGTGCCCATTTAGCGATCCGGCCAGTGGCCTCGCGATTATGAAGGACATCCCCGAGTGGAAACGCTGTGACCACCGTGACTTGATGTGCTTGAAAGTAGTGTAGCAGCTTTCGGACTGTGATGAGTAGGCCGTATAGCAGCTTCTGGACCTGCGGGTATCTTGTTTTGGAGTCGGCAAGGACCTCGCTGACAAAATAGATTGGCCGTTGTATTTTCTGAAGATGACCCTGTTCGGATCGCTCCACTACCAGCACCGTGCTGACTACCTGTGTTGTTGCCGCCAGATAAAGCATTAGTGGTTCCTGGGGCAGGGGTGACGCCAGCACAGGGGGTGATGTGAGGAATTCTTTGAAGTCTTCGAAGGCTCGCTGGGCTTCCGGAGTCCATTGAAAGGTGTCCGCCTTTTTGAGGAGCTTGAAGAAAGGCATGCCCCGTTCGCCCAGTCGGGAGATAAACCGACTGAGTGCCGCCATGCAGCCTGTCAGCTTCTGGACGTCTTTAAGGTTGGTCGGGGGCGCCATGTTCTTGATGGCATTGACTTTCTCTGGGTTAGCCTCGATGCCGCGGTGCGAGACGATGAAGCCGAGTAACTTCCCAGACGGCACCCCGAAGGCGCACTTGTCCGGGTTCAACTTCATCTTGAATCTTCGAAGGTTTTGGAAGGTTTCTTCCAAGTCGGCAATGAGGTCTTTTCTGGACTTGGACTTGATCACCATATCGTCGACGTAGGCTTCCACGTTGCGCCCGATCTGAGTGTGCAGACACCGCTGAATAGCCCTTTGGTAGGTTGCGCCTGCGTTTTTCAGACCGAACGGCATTGTGATATAGCAATACGCTCCAAACGGCGTGATGAAAGATGTTTTTAAACAGTCTTGTTCCCTCAAGCTAATTTGATGATATCCCGAGTAGCAGTCGAGAAAACTGAGTAGGTCGCACCCCACCGTGGAGTCAACCACCTGATCTATCCTGGGAAGACCAAATGGGTCCTTGGGGCACGCTTTTTTGAGGTCGGTGTAGTCGACGCACATGCGCCATTTACCGTTTTTCTTCCGGACCAGGACTGGGTTGGCCAGCCAGTCCGGGTGGTAGACTTCCTTGATGAAGCCGGCTGCGAGGAGCTTGGTGATTTCCTCCCGGATAGCATCCTTGCGGTCTTGAGCGAAGTGCCGCAGCCGTTGCTTGACCGGCTTGGCGTCTGGCTTTACGTGTAGGGCGTGCTCGATCACCTCCCTTGGTACGCCCGGCATGTCGGACGGTTTCCACGCGAAGATATCTTTGTTGGCTTGGAGGAAGGTGACGAGCGCGTCTTCCTATTTGGGGTCGAGTCCGGTCCTGACTAAGGCAATCTTGGAGGGGTCGGAAGGGTCCAGGGGGATCTTCTTCGTGTCAGAGTCCGCTGAAATTCCCGACTTCGCTGCTTTTTTGGCCGGAACTGGATCTTGATCGACTTCAGATGTAGCGGCTTGCCGGATGCTGTCGCGCCCGACTGCCGCTTCTTGTGTTTGAGCCAGCTCGCAGCTCTCCTTGTCGCAGGTGAAGGCTTGCTTAGCGTTGCTGCGGAGGGAGAGGACTCCTGCTGGCCCGGGCATCTTCAGCACCATGTACGTGTAGTGCGGTATCTCCATGAATTTGGCGAGGGCTGGTCATCCGAGTATCGCGTGATACGCGGTCTCGAAGTCGGCAACCTCGAAGCAGATGTTTTCTGTACGGAAGTTGTCCCGCGTGCCGACGGTCACCGGCAAGGTTATCTGCCCGAGTGGGGTTGATGACAAGCCGGGGATTATCCCATGGAAGGGCGCGGTGCTCGGCCGTAGTTCTGAACGAGGAATTCTCATCTCATCCAAAGTCTTGGCGAACAGGATGTTGAGCGCACTGCCTCCGTCGATGAGGGTTTTCTTCGGCCTGATATTTCTGACGACCGGGTCCAGGACGAGTGGGTATCGTCCCGGGTGGGAAACCCAATCTGGGTGATCTGCGCGGTTGAAGGTGATGGCCATCTCTGACCAGCGCAGGTATTGGGGGGTATCCGTTGTGGAGACCGCGTTAATGTCCCGCGCTGATAGCTTCTGCTTGCACTTGGATTCGTACGCGAGTGGCTCCCCGAAGATGTGGTTGAGTTCGGCTTGGGGGTCCTGGAAATCATCAACCGGACCCGAGTCTGGCTTGTCCTTGTCCTTGTCGGCGCCAGACGATGAAGCTTGCTCGGAGGCAAACTTCTTGAGCATGTGGCAGTCCTTGGCCGCGTGCCGGCCCTTGGGGTGAAAGGGGCAAGGCCCGCTCATGACTTTCTGATAGTCGTTGTTCCGCTGGGGCCGCGATCGACTGCGCTCCATGTTGGCCACCTCGTTGTCCGACTTCCGCTTGCGGCTGCCAGGCTTGTTCTGAGGCGGCTCGTTGTCGGCTTTCGCCGTGTTGTCTTTTTGTTGGGGCTCCTTCTTCTCGTCGAAGGCCTCTGCGACGGCTTCAACCAAGTTGGCGTATTTGTTGGCCATGTCGAAGAGAGTCCGGACAGTGGATGGTGTCTTCCAAGTGAACTTCGCGATGAGCGGGGCGTCTTTTACTCCCTTGCGGAAGGCGGCGATGACGACCTCGTCTTTGATGCTTGGGATTTGGTTGCGCTTCTCGGAAAACCTTTTGATGAATTCACGCAGAGACTCGTTCTTTTTCTGATGCAGCTGGTAAAGGTCGTGCTCGGAAGCCGGTCTCTCGTAGGTCCCCTGAAAGTTTGCGATGAACCGCTCCCTGAGTTGTCCCCAGGAACCGATCGACCGCCTTGGGAGGCCTGTCAGCCATGTCCTCGCCGAGTCGGCTAATGCGACTGGGAGGTAGTTAGCCATGGCTCTGCTGTTGCCCCCAGCAGCTTGGACTGCTAGGACGTAGACGGTGAGCCAGGACTCTGGGTTGGTCTTGCCGTCGTACTTTTCGATTCCGGTAGGCTTAAAGCCGACTGGCCAGCGGACGTCCTGTAACTCCCGAGTAAAGGCTAGAATGCCTTCGTTATCGTGAGGACTTGGGCTTCGGTTTTGGCGGTGTAGCCGCTCGTACTGGAGGCCGAAGCGCTCGTGTTCATCCTCCAGTCGGTGGCGTTCATCCTCTTCGCGTTCTTCGCGCCGGGCCCTTAGGGTGTGGCGAAGATCGCGTTGTAATCGCAATCGGAGGTCTTGATTGGGTCGGCGGTTGTATTGGTGACGCCACCAGTTGTCGTAGTTGGTATTGCCGAGTGTTGTTTGGCGGGACTCTTCGTGCTGCCGGGTGGAGCCGGCCGCCCGACGTCGCGCTGATGCAGATGACTCCGCCGCTGGAGAGCCCGTTCGATGGGTCGGTATGTGAGTGTTGCCTGACTGTTCTTGCTGCTGGCAGGCGGCAGCAGTAATCATCGCCTTGATCTTGGCGATAGTTGGTGTGGCCTGATGATCCGGCCCAAGCTGGAGCGTGTCCAGCAGAGTTACGGCGGCCACGACGTTCTGTTGTGGCGTGACGAAGACGTCGTGGTCACCGACTTTGGTTTGGAGGATCTGCTGCTAGGCGGCTCGCCCAGCCTGTCGAAGCCCGTCATTGCGAGCTTGTCGGTTGGCCTCCTCTTGTTGTTGTAGTCGGCGCGCCTCCTCTTGCTGCTCCTCTTGCAGTCGGCGCACCTCGGAAGGTGTCGTTGAAGCCATGAAGATCTCGCGGGGGAGGAGGAAGCTTGCCAGGGTGGAGTCCGAGTTGGTGCTCGAACCACCATCCGACTTAGTGTCGGACTCCGAGTAGTTTATCGGAGTTAGGACGACTCCGACCTCCCTAGATCCAATCTGAAACAGTTCATGACCGTGTCCAAACTGAATCGCTGGAGGTCGGGTCTGCTGCGCGGGTTGTAGATGCACAGCGTCGCCGAATCCGCACGGGAGATTGACGATCTCTCCCCCTCTCGGCCTAACCCGCGCTAGCTCAAGGCCTAGCGCGATTCGGACGCCGAAGGAGAGAGTTGTCCCGATGTCCGGCGATGTGAGGGACTGTCGTAGTAGATCGTCGAAGGAGATGGCGACGTCCCTGGGGCGACTGGCGCAACGCCGGCTAGCTCCTCAGCTGGCAAGATCGGATCTGCCTCAGCCAAGGAAAGGTTGCCGAGTTGATCGGCGACGAAATCAAGGCTCCCGAAGGTGATGGTGTCTCCATTGGAGAACTTGTCGCCCTTGACTCCATTGATGGGATCCATCGAATCTGTTGATGAAGAATTCGCCGGGCCCCTACCTGGCGCGCCAACTGTCGATGCTTTACACCGGCAATAATACTATGGGGCTACTCGGCGACCTGGAATTCGGTGGATTGCAGAGGAACACGGGAGAATTATACTGGTTCAGGCCCTCGATGTGAGGTAATACCCTACGTCCAGTTGAGGTGTTATTCCTCTGAGGTGGTTTTGCGATCAATGAACTTGCGTGCCCTCATGGGGCGCCCTGCCTCCCTTTATATACTAGGGGACAGGGGTACATGGTAAGGATCCCAGTCGGATACGACCAAGGGATTTCCTTCTTAGAGATAGAATCCTATCCGACTAAGGCTATGTTTCCTTATTGTACAAGGCACAGCCTGCCGGGTGCTATCTTATCTCTAATTACATGATCTGGCCCATCCTCTATCCGAGTGGCCCATGTGCTGGTAATGAGGTACCCGGGGCCCATGGCTCCCACACTGGGTGAACGAGGTATGCCCTTCTTCAAGCTACTCAAAAAGGTGGACAACTTCCAATGGACTCTGGAAGCCTAGCAAGCCTTCGAAGACTTTAAGCAATTTCTCACATCACCTCCCGTGTTGGCGTCACCTCTGCCCCAAGAACCGTAATGCTATATCTGGCGGCAACCACTCAGGTAGTCTACACGGTATTGGTGGTCGAGTGATCCGAACAGGGTCATATTCAGAAAATACAACGGCCAGTTTACTTTGTCAGCGAGGTACTTGCCGACTCGAAGATGAGATATTCGTAGGTCCAGAAGCTGCTATATGGCCTACTCATCACAGTCTGGAACTGGTGCACTATTTTCAAGCACATCAAGTCACGGTGGTCACAGCGTTTCCACTCGGGGATGTCCTTCATAATCGCGAGGCCACCGGCCGAATCGCTAAATAGGCACTCGCGTCAATGGCATTCGATATCACTTTCCAGCCACAGATAGCAATTAAATCACAAGCTCTAACCGACTTCGTGGCCGAGTGGACAGAAGTTCAACTGCCAACATCAACAGCAAAGCTAGAGTACTGGATAATGTACTTCGACGGTTCCCTATGGATCGGCGGCGCCGGGGCTGGAGTCATATTGACGTCCCCCACCAGCGAAAAACTGAAGTACGTTCTACAAATCCACTTCCTGGCTTCCCACAACGTCGCCGAGTACGAGGCACTTATTCATGGGCTCCGCATCGCTATATCACTCAGCATACATCGACTAGTTGTGCGCGGGGATTCTCAACTCGTGGTAAACGAAGTCATGAAAGACTGAACTTGTCTCGACGATACCATGGTAGCATACTGTCAGGAGGTCCGCAAGCTGGAAAACAAGTTCGACGGGCTGGAAATAACACACATCCTGCGTCAATACAACGATGCGGCAGACGAGTTGGCAAACATGGGATCCAGCGAGAAGCAATTCCGACTAGAATCTTTGTCGAGCAACTCATGGAGCCATCAGTCAAGAAGAAACCGGCGCTGGAGCAGCAGGGAGGCGAACCTACCCCAGCCACAGACGAGGTGCTGCACATATGTCAAGACTGGAGGACTCCTGCTGTCAAATTTCTCTTGGACGACG
The DNA here is from genome assembly GCA_003991445.1 of Oryza meyeriana var. granulata. Classification (NCBI taxonomy): domain Eukaryota; kingdom Viridiplantae; phylum Streptophyta; class Magnoliopsida; order Poales; family Poaceae; genus Oryza; species Oryza meyeriana. The sequence continues at coordinate 34,275 of RYFJ01001825.1, forward strand.
AACTCCCAGAAGATCGCAGTCAAGCCGAGCAGATAAAGCGTCGAAGCAAAAGCTTCCTACTAGTCGGAGAAGACCTGTACCGAAGGAGCGCATCCGGTGTCCTCATGCGTTGCGTCACCATCGAGGAGGGCAAGCAGATTCTGCAGTCGATTCACTCGGGCTATGTGGCAACCATGCCGCATCCAGGATGTTAGTCAGAAAGGCTTACCTGCAGGGATTTTTCTGGCCCACAGCAGTAACAGACGCCAAGGACATTGTTCGCAAGTGTGAGGGTTGCCAGTTCTACGCAAGACAAACAAATCTCCTTGCCCAGGAACTCCAAACCATCCCCATTTCTTGGCCATTCGCAGTATGGGGGTCGACATGGTCGGGCCTTTCAAGAAAGCGCCAGGAGGGCTTATACATCTATTCGTCGCGGTGGATAAATTCACCAAGTGGATTGAGGCTAAACCCGTTGCAACAATTACAGCAGCACGAGCAAAGGACTTCATCATGAGTATATTATACCAGTTCGGGGTCCCTAACCGCATCATCACCGATAACGGTACTTAGTTCACGGGCGGCGTATTCCAAGACTTCTGTGAAGATTTCGGCATCAAGATCTGCTACGCTTCTGTGGCACAACCGTGGAGCAACGGGCAGGTCGAACGAGCCAACGGTATGGTCTTACAAGGCATCAAGGCTAGGATATTTGACCGACTACAACCATATGCGGGCCGGTGGGTACAAGAACTCCCATCTGTTCTTTGGTCTCTCAGAACCACAGTTAGTCGGGCAACAGGGCAATCCCCTTTCTTTCTGGTCTACGATGCCGAGGCTATGCTATTGACAGAGTTACAGTTCGGCTCTCCGCGAGCCCGGGTTTACTCAGAAGATGACTCAAATGACACCCGACTGGTCGAGCTAGATCAGTTGGAAGAAGCAAGGGACACCGCAACAATCCAGTCGACAAGGTATCTTCAAGGCCTGCGTCGCTACCATAACTGCAATGTCCATGGCCGCGCCTTTTTGGTCGGGGATCTCGTCTTGAGGAAAATACAAACCACCAAAGACAGGCATAAATTATCCCCAATCTAGGAAGGGCTGTTCATTATAGCCGAGGTCACGTGGCCAGGCGCCTACCGACTAAAGACTGAAGACGGTGTTCTCATCAGCAACTTATGGAACATAGAACAGCTACGTCCGTTCTATACCTGAGTTTTAAAATTTTCATGTGTACAGTTTCTCTGACTCACTGCATCGCTTGTATCAACCGAGTAGTGAGTCGGGGGCTGCATGTATATATGTGTTCTGTCAATAACATACGAGCTTATCCTACTTCAGTTATGAAGCCTTACTACGACTGTCAGATTTGCCCGAGTACAGCTTCTTACGTTGAACGTTTTTATTAAGTTCTGATAGACTAACTCGGCGCAGACTACATGGTCAAGTAAAGCTAATGACGACTGAGTGACAAGCTTGGCGGCATTGCACACATATTTACACATGTTTTTTCACAAAAGTGTATACATACCGACTACACAATATGTTGCCCTTACAGACCCAGGTCTCAGGTAATTATCTCAGCAGTCGGCTTCGCCTGGGCAATCAGCTCCAGTGCCTCCTCGGGCGTCATCTCCTCGGCAATACCCCTCCCAATGGCTCAATGTCTGCCCTCGGGTATTAGATGATGGATTTTTTTTCATCGCCAGGTTGTTGGCCACGCTGGGCAACAACACATGCTCATCGAGTACTTCTTCAAGGCACTCGGTATCCTCAAGACGTGCCTCTATTGGGGGATCCTGCTGCAACTGTTCCCATAGAGGCTGGGATCTATGAGGTCAAGGAGCCCTTCACGGACCGACGAGGGCTTCCTGTGACTTCCCTAATCACTCTTATCTCCTATGGTGTAAAACCGATACTAGCCTAGATATTGGCTCTCATGTCTGCCCAGGTCCGTCGGCAAGTAAACTTTCAGTCGGTCTGGCAGATAGAATGACTCTAATGATTGGCTAAGATCATGGTCTAGGCTAGGGACTTACTTTCGTAGTCGGCCCTCCCACTGGCTACGGTTTTCTCCAGTTCGACTTTTTCTTTACCGAGCTTGATGGTGGCCTCCTTTAACTAGGCCCTCTCCCGTTCAAGCTCGGCATTGGCCTCTGTCAGGTTGGCCTTGACCTTCTCAAGCTCGGCTTTGGCTTTTTTGGCCTCCTTAGCTAGGCTTCCCCCTCGGTCCAGGTCTTCAATTCAGCTTCAAGGGCTGCACAACAGATTAGTCAAGAACTCGACCGTGCAGCCAAGACGCAACTGGGCAGTCGGGAACAACTCAGCTGAAGAAATACAACAAGGGTTCGGTCGGGAACATGCATTCGGGGACTTACCTCTAATCTTTCCAGCTTGAGCCCAAGTTTCCTCCCTGAGCCGGGTGGTGCCCTCTTTCAGCCAGGCTTCCCTCCCCGAGTGACGCTCCTCCATCTCGGCCTTCAATGCCCGAAGCTGCTCCAATTCTGTGAGGTGGGGAGCCATTTCGACCAGGATCTCTATCGTCGCCTCGTTATGGTCGACAAGTTTCTACTCAGGGTAAAGGACAAATCAAGAATGGAATCAGACGTCAAAACGAGAAGATCACCACAACTCCGCCACAAGAATTATACCCCGACTCCCTGGGACCCGCTCATAGCAGCGTGAAGCAAGCTTTCGCGTTCCCTTCTCACGGCAACTTCGTCAAGCTTGAAGCTCTTCACGGTCCCGTTAGGCGCTGTCCAGGTGAACGTCCGAGGCATCCTAGCGGAGGAGCTTCAATCCGAGGTAGGTTCGGGATCCCTGGCAGCGGCGACGATGACGACGACGACCACGACAACGACGGGGTCCTGGCCTCCACGCCGCCATCCCCCGCGGCCTCGGGATCGGCTCGGGGGCTCCGACAGCAGCCTCTGCAGCGCGCGACGATTCAGGGGCTGAGACATCAGCCTCAGCCACCGCTCCTTGGTCGGCCGGCACTAGCGGCCCCGCAGTCGGGACCACCTCAGTCTCCGTGACTAGAGTGGCCACCGGCTCAGCGGGTGTGCTCGCGGGCGCCGGCTTGGCTGGGACGGGCTCTTCAAGGGGAGCGTCAGGGCGGTCTCCTTGAGATCGATATCGGCCCGCTTCCTGCATGGCGAAACAAGACATCAAAACACTACTACAACACGCAAGAATTTCAGAAGATCCGGAGCAGCATACCTCTTGGAAAACTTCAATTTCTGGCTGGGCGACCCGGGTCCTGGCGGAGCGCTACCTCCAGTTGTCGGCCCGGCCAGCGAATTGGTCGGCATCACAATCGGTGGCGGCACATCAGCTTGAGTTGGCCCCGATTCTGGTGTGGCTGGCTTGGGCGCCTCCGTCCTCGGCGGTGTCTGCTCTGGCCGGCCCCTCGGTGGCTGTTGCGGACTCGGCAATGTTGGGCTCAAACCCACAGGTCTCAACCTGGGACTTGATCGCCTGGGCGCCGCGGCAACGGTGTCCTTTATCTTCAGGCTTCCTACCACGGCGTGCGGCATCATGGCCCCCTCGCCCTGATACAGAATGGGCTTCTTCCCCGCTCTCTTGGAATCAGGCTAGGTAGCAGAGGGGCTCCTCGGCCTCTTCTTCGATGCAACGGCCGACAACGGGCGGGAGTCTTCATCAAACTCTTCGTGCCACTACAGACGAGTCAACAAAATACATCATGCAGTGCTGAACAATCATAGACACAAGCCCACATGCATTCATCACAGAAGAAGATTAAAGATTACCTTGGTCCGGGGCCGAATGAAGCTATAGGCCGCGACCCGGCGATTATCGTCCTCGGTCGTGATCACCCCATTGGAGAAGTAACCAAACAGGGTCTCGGTCACTACGCACTTGTTGGCTGACTCGTTGCTTACTCGGTCAGGATCATTTTTGCCCTTAAAGGCCCAGCCAAATGCACTCCTCAGCTTCAGTGGCTAGATGCGCTGAGTCAGGAAGTGACGAGCCACCCAAGGTCCTGTCAGGCCAGCCTTCTTGAGGTCATCTAACTTCACCAACAATTGATGCGCCTAGCCCATCTCCTCAAAGGATGGCTCTGCTGACCAATTTGGTAAAACCACGGGCGGCAAGCCGGTGAATGGGCGCAAGGAGGGAGCCAGATCTGCGCAATAGAACCATTCCTTGTGCCAGCCTTTCAGAGAAGATTTCAAGGGGAGATCAAGATATGTCTTCTTCCCATCACTCCTCAGCTGGAGACCAGCCCCCCAATCACACTAATATTATTCTTGGAGGGTTGGGGTTTGATGTGGAACAGATACCGGAAGAAAATAAAATGGGGTTCAACACCCAAGAAGCACTCACAGAGAGTAACAAATATGGAGATCTGAAGAATCGAGTTGGGGTTCAAATGCACCAACTCCAACCCGTAGAAGTCAAGGATGCAGTGAAAGAAATCGGAAGAGGGAAGACACAAGCCCTGATCGAAAAAAAAGGTGAAAACTACTGTTTCACCAAGTTGGGGATTTGGGACCGACTCACCCTTAGCCGGCCACTAGCGAATCACCTCTTGGCTAGGCAACTTCAGTTGACTCTCCAGCAGCTTCAGCTTCACCGAGCCGCAATCTGAAGTTGGCCAAGCACTCTCCGGCGCACCCGCAAGATCCGAAGCTTTCGGCATGGCTAGAAGAGGTAAGATTTGGGGAAAAACGAATCGGGGGCTTGGAACAGACAAAGAGGATTGGAATCGCCCGAGTCTGGGTGGGGAACAGCAGCAGCTAACCCTAGCTGGGTGGGAAGCGAAAAGTTGGGCGCGAAGGTGGAAGACAAAGAGATTGGCTGATTTGGGGAAGATGAAGGAATCTTTTTTTCTCTCCCCGCATTTTATAGAGCCAGTGCTGACTAGATGGGCTTGGGCTTACACAGTTAGCACTGGGCCACCAAGATATGAGTTCCTACAGTAGCATGCCCCATGTGGGCTGCCCGCAGGCTAAGTTGAAATTATAGTGCTGGTGCTACCAACAGGAGCCGATGAGGTAAAGAGATATGCTTCATGGGAGCCTTATTGCTAAACATACATGTTTGGGTATCTGTTTTATCCACCAGGTCTCGAGGATATATCCTTACAAGGATCACAAGCTAGTCTTCATTAAAATTTGGGACGCAGGTATCTTTCTCGAGTACACCTAACCATGCCGTGGATGTATTTTCATGTAGTGGTACTCGGCCTACATGCGTGGCCACCAGTTGCCATGAGCAATGTCATTCCAGCTGACATGACGCTGAAGAGTCTAACTTTCGAGTAGTGCACTACTCGGGAGAGACTATAAATATCTATTCCCGCTGACATGATGCGGAAGAGTCTAACTTCTGAGTGGGACGCCTCTCGGAAAAGGCTATAAACCCCTTATTCTAGCTGACATGAAGCTGAAGAGTCCTATATACGAGTAGTATCTTACTCGGCAAGACTATAAAGCTTATTCCGGTTGACATGATACCGAAGAATCTCATATACCGGTAGTAATCTACTCGGGAAAGATTATTAGGTTAAAGATCTTTGACTTTATGTTTAATTGTCTTCACAATTAAGCACAAAGTCGGGGGCTACACCTAATAGGTGCGCCTATTCGGCGCACACTATTCATACATCTACATGGAGCCCTTCATAGCCTCGCTGCCAGCCGACATGAAGCAGGACTCGGGGAGAGGACTTACTCGGACAAAGAGTACTCGGGAGCATTGCACTCGGGCAATCTTCACTGTGGAGGATGAGCACTCGGCATCAGCTGTGACTCAACTATGAAGGTCTCAGGGGCTACTGTGGAGGCCATGGGCCCCGGGTACCTCATTACCAGTATATGGGCCACTCGGATAGAGTACGGGCCAGATCATGTAATTAGAGATAAGATAGCACCTAGCAGGCCTTGCCTTGTATAATAAGGAAACATAGTCTTAGTCGGATAGGTTTCTATCTCTAAGAAGGAAATCCCTTGGCCGTATCCGGCTGGGATCCTTGTCATGTACCCCGGTCCCCTAGTATATAAGGGGAGGCAGGGCGCCCCTCAGGGCACACAAAAAAGATCATTGATCAAAAACCACCTCAGAGGAATAACACCTCAACTGGACGTAGGGTATTACCTCACATCGAGGGCCTAAACCAGTATAAATCTTCTCTGTGTTCCTCTGCAATCCACCGAATTTACCTTCGCCGAGTAGCCCTATAGTTTTATTGCCAGTGCAAAGGATCGACACCTTCCGGTGTCTCTTGAGATTGAGAACGGGTGTGAGGACGAGACATCCTTCAGACATAATCAGAATAATGATTATTAGCAATGGGAACTGCAATTGGTTGTAAGCTATAAGGGAAAGATAACACATCAGCATTATTTAAGTTACCGTACTACTATTACGAATGAAATCGCCAAATGCACTAAAATGGCAATATGGTTAGCCTAGCATGCTCTGGTGCATTTCAATAAGATCCAATGAAAAATCAAGTAAACTCACACTACTCCTACAATCTGAACAAGAACCTCAAAAATCAACAAGAACCAAACACGTTCCTACGAGGGGATAATTAGGACTATGAACAACCCGTTGAAATAAAAGAAAGATCGAAGATCCAATTAAACCAACAATCATATGCCCATAGTAGATATCTAAGTAATTTTGTAGTGAGTGTCTCTCAGCTGGGGGTAATCTTTAACAATTTATTTGGTGTATTCTTCATGGTTACATATTTTATTTTTCAGAAGACTAGAATCAAAAAATTTTAGGACTGCCAGACAGCAGCCAATTCATGAATTTTTATGGGGCTACAGAAGAGATAAAATTTTGGAAATTTTTGTGAGGCTTCCTGGTATAGTTGAGAGTCTCTAGAAAAATTGACAAGGGAAAAAGATGAGTAGAACTTTCTGTAGAAAATCGTGAACAGCTGCTGGTCCAGAATTCCAGAATACGGGTTTTTGCATGATGGAGCTTGAAACTGGAGTGGTAGGCTTCCAAAATTTGTAGAAATTTTAGGGTAGGTTCAGGGGATAGTAAAGCACCATTTAGTCCACTGGTTTACAAAATTTTACATTGTTTTTAGTAAAGTGAGAGTAATTTCCTTACATTCGACATACTGGCTTTCATTTCGAACTATCATTTGAATGAGACAAGCATAGAGTTGATTTTACAAATAAAATCACAGCAAGGTTAGGAGATAAAATAAGACTAAGGTGAGGATGAATACTAGAAAGGGATGAGAAACAAAAAGGATCAGCCCATCCTAATGGTTTTCCAAAATAGTTCATTTTGAACCTTTCGCAAGTATTTTTGCAATCACCAAGCTAAGCTCTAGCCTACAGTCAGTATTGCTCTGATACCAACTGCTGTGGACACCCCGAGCATTATATCGTCCAGTGCCCAACGCGACCACCACCACATATTGTTGGACGAGTGGGATCCACACACGCATAATAGCCACTCGACCTCAATGTGCCCATGATCACGGTTGACACCTTCCAATATAATAACCGAAATGCCGAGAAGTGCACAAAAGAGATAATCATAAGGATAGCTTGCCAGTCCTCTCCGTCATACGCCCATCTAACCACTCGATGGTGGCGACCAAATACAATACGTACCCCAGAGGACTCGAACCACAATAGTTATCCCCCAACCATCTCAATTATACACAACTCATACTCATGTTCAGCAAGTTGCCAGGAAAGCGACTAGCCTCACACTTCCATTGCAAGCAATTGATAAACATCACAAGTACTCTAAATATGGATAAAAGTGCAGCAGGGTTATATATATTACATAGAGGGTTCACACACCCTAATTCATCACAGAGTAGCACTAAAGATAGCAGCGAAAAAGTAAACATAAAGGATAAAACCAGTGGTGCCATGCCGAACCCACAAGGCAACCGACTAGGATAGAGCTTAACTCCAACTACACATTATCCTCGCCACCCTCGGCGGGATAATAGTAGACCACACCAACATCGTCGTTATCCTCACCTGAAAAAAATATGCAGCGTGAGTACGAATGATACTCAACCAGACATACACAACATTAATAGGACAAAGGAGTAATGCTGGTCTCTAGATCAAGGAATATGGCTATGTTGATCTGGTTTTGCATAAAGATAAGTTTATTGAGCAAAAAAATACCTTGAAACTATAAGCATTTGCGAAATATAGCAATCTGAAATTTCATGACAGCAAGTAAGATGTTCTGAAAAAGAGGTGAAAAATGAGCACAATCCCATGCTCTAACATCAACAATGGGCCACCATTGCCGAAATAAATATGCTACACAAGCATACCATCTTTCATGACTAAAACCAAGTCATATTTAACACCAAATCCTCTCATATAAACCCATCCATCCATGATTATCCTAAGTCATGATATAACCACATAATCCCATAACCACATATCCCAAGTTGGATGCTAACATAGACTAACTAACACATCAAGTAGTCGTCCTGTAACCGTGGACACGGCTATTCGAATAGTTCATACTCTGATCAGAGGTGTACATCTTTACCCACACGATGTGATAGAAGCCAAACGGCTACACTCTAGTTTGATCCGTACCCGTCGGTACCCACACTCTACACATTGAGTGCGGACTAGAGGTCACAACAAAACCTTTCCCACGCTTAGCTCCAACCACCTAAACCAAGTCTGGGCCCCCGATGACTTAGCACTAAGGCGGGCTCACCGTCGCGGGAGGCACCTCCAGCCAAAACCAGACGTGCACAAGGCCCTCCAAGGGAAAGACCATCCTCGCGACTGACGGACGAGCGTAGATGGCCACAACCTCCCGTGCTACTAAGTTAAGCCGTCCCATTCCCGGCGTGTGGAAGTACGTAGGGTGCTTCAATAGACGTCAACATGTTCGGTCCTTAACGACTGTTAACGCCAAAATTTGGTACGGGTCGTTACCATGTTCGGTTAAGGAAAGAAGCGATATCAACCATTGGAAACTAATCCAGAAGAGTCCGAGCTTGGGAAGGAATCGTGAAGACCACGTTATGGCAGCTATTTATCTTATCTATTAGATAGTTTTATCTTTTAGCAAACCTGATCTCTTGTCCGATCAGGTCTGTTAGTTTTCCTTTTCTAGTTAGGAAAGTCCTGTTTCGTGTCCTATAAGGACTCTTGTAACTCGGGGTATATATACGTATGCCCGGGGACCTTGTAATCTATCAATCGATCAATTAAACTTCGGCGCATCGCCAACCTTTCGACGGGTTCTTGCTTCTCGAGCGGGGCTGCATCGGTTAGGTCCGAACTCCTGCGAGAGGGTAAGACTCGTCACCCCTTACCCAGGTGTATCTGCCCTGTCTACGGCTGCATCGGTTCGGTCCGACCTCTTAGGCCGATCAGGTATACCACATCACGCGTGCGTAGATCTTATCAGTTTACTGGGGGCGATTTATCATCAGTTCGTGCTGCATCGGTTGGGTCCGACCTACTGAACTGCCAGCGATAAATCGTTCCTGCTAGGCTGATGGTTTTTGCGCAAGCGTCTTATCGGAATGTATAGCCGGTAAGTTATTTTCATCACAGTTGCATTAGGTCTATCGGCTCGTTGAGGTTCCTTTACTATTATCGATCTGTGCTGCATCAGTTAGGTTTTGAACTACTAGATCGATAATAATAGATTATCCTCGTCGGGCTGATCGGTGTATATGCGACGTTCTATCGGAGTGCTTAGCCGATAGGTTATCTTTTTATAAAGCCGACTGTATTATCCATACTGTTTTGGTCACCTATATTATCATCGGTTTTCTAGCCGATGCATATGTGTTTCCTCGGCAGTCGGCTGGCTTACTATTTTGCTTATCTATTGATAATCGGCTCCTAGCCGATGCACATGTTATACTGACATCTTGTCTATTTGCTCATAGCACTATCGGTTTCCTAGCCGATACACAGGTGCCATCGGCTATCGGCTACGAGGAGTCTATGTCAGCCCGTATCGGCCGATAGCCGATTGCGCAATTGCTGCCGATCCGGGCACGAGGACCAACAAGGACCCGGACGCGAGCACGAGACCCGGGCGCGAGTACAGGCAGAGGCCCGGGCACGAGCATAGCGGCATCGGCTGGAAGGAATCCGTATCGGCTTGCTGGCCGATTGGATCAGTAATCTAATTTCTTCATCTCCTTGTCAATTGCTGGGTCAAATTGACTGGCACGCCCGCGAACCTCAAATATTTTAGGACCTGCACTGGAGCTAAGCAGATCTCCCAGGCCTTCGCGTGTCTCTAGGCGCCGAACCAGATCGTCAGCAAGCTTTTCGGCACACCCGGCGGTTTTCGGCGTCAACACGCTTTTGGCACGCCTGGTGGGGCACGATCTTCATATTATCACAGTATATCCTATCGGCTGAATCAACATGTTTTTGACCCGGTGGGACACAGAACTTCGACATGGCTGGAAAAGAGGTCAGCAAAGATGATACAATCCCAGTTACAATGGAAGACTTGACTGAAGAACAGAGACAACAAGTGGAGCAGAATATTGCTGAATTTCAGAAGCTTTGTCTGGAATCCTTCGGTATGACAGACCAAGGGCCGATTCAAAAGTCCCAATTTCCAAAGCCTGTTCTGGTTGGTGAATCGAGCCGTACATCGTCTGCAAGTTCACAAAAGCCGATCAAAGACATGTTTAATGAAGCAGTTCATCATGCGTTGACCGATCAATCTGGGATATTGATGAACACATTACAGAGCTTGATCAAGAAGGCAGTGGAACCGATTCAAATACCCGGGGGGCATCAACAGAGTTATTCAGAAGCTGTTCCTGAGTACAATTATCAGAGGGAATATCAGAATCAGAATCGGCTACAAACTCCACCTCTGCGTTATCACGATGAAAATCCAAGAGAAGAAGATTTGACAGCAAGAATCACGGAGGTGATGAGAGAACAATTCGGTTTAAGACCGAAGGAAACATTTATGTATCGGCCTCCATATCCAGATTGGTTTGATAGAGCTCCGTTGCCACGCCGATACAGAGTACCAGACTTCTCCAAATTCTCAGGGCAAGATGATGTGTCTACAGTGGAGCATGTCAGCCGATTCCTGGCGCAGTGCGGAGAAGCATCGGCTATAGAAGCTTTGAGAGTTAGACTCTTCCCGTTATCATTATCCGGATCGGCCTTTACATGGTTTTCTTCATTGCCACCTAACTCAGTTCGAGGTTGGGCCGATCTGGAAAAGCAATTCCACAAATATTTCTTTATGGGAAGTCAGGAGATGAGTTTGATAGACTTAACATCGGTAATACAGAAGCCGGAGGAATCAGTCGCAGAATATATCCAGCGGTTTCGTAATGTTAGAAGCCGATGTTATAGTTTAAGTCTGGACGATGCACAGCTGGCCGAGTTAGCATTCCAAGGTTTGTTGGCTCCGATCAAGGAAAGATTTTCATCAGAAGACTTTGAGAGCCTAGCACACCTAGTACAGAAGGTATTGGTTCATGAAAGCCGATTTCAGGAGGCCAGGAAGGAATGATAAGGCCCGAACAGAAGAATTCGAAGTTTGATAACAAACTCCGAAATTGGGGGGCATGTGTTAACGCCAAAATTTGGTACGGGTCGTTACCATGTTCGGTTAAGGAAAGAAGCGATATCAACCATTGGAAACTAATCCAGAAGAGTCCGAGCTTGGGAAGGAATCGTGAAGACCACATTATGGCAGCTATTTATCTTATCTATTAGATAGTTTTATCTTTTAGCAAACCTGATCTCTTGTCCGATCAGGTCTGTTAGTTTTCCTTTTCTAGTTAGGAAAGTCCTGTTTCGTGTCCTATAAGGACTCTTGTAACTCGGGGTATATATACGTATGCCCGGGGACCTTGTAATCTATCAATCGATCAATTAAACTTCGGCGCATCGCCAACCTTTCGACGGGTTCTTGCTTCTCGAGCGGGGCTGCATCGGTTAGGTCCAAACTCCTGCGAGAGGGTAAGACTCGTCACCCCTTACCCAGGTGTATCTGCCCTGTCTACGGCTGCATCGGTTCGGTCCGACCTCTTAGGCCGATCAGGTATACCACATCACGCGTGCGTAGATCTTATCAGTTTACTGGGGGCGATTTATCATCAGTTCGTGCTGCATCGGTTGGGTCCGACCTACTGAACTGCCAGCGATAAATCGTTCCTGCTAGGCTGATGGTTTTTGCGCAAGCGTCTTATCGGAATGTATAGCCGGTAAGTTATTTTCATCACAGTTGCATTAGGTCTATCGGCTCGTTGAGGTTCCTTTACTATTATCGATCTGTGCTGCATCAGTTAGGTTTGAACTACTAGATCGATAATAATAGATTTATCCTCGTCGGGCTGATCGGTGTATATGCGACGTTCTATCGGAGTGCTTAGCCGATAGGTTATCTTTTTATAAAGCCGACTGTATTATCCATACTGTTTTGGTCACCTATATTATCATCGGTTTTCTAGCCGATGCATATGTGTTTCCTCGGCAGTCGGCTGGCTTACTATTTTGCTTATCTATTGATAATCGGCTCCTAGCCGATGCACATGTTATACTGACATCTTGTCTATTTGCTCATAGCACTATCGGTTTCCTAGCCGATACACAGGTGCCATCGGCTATCGGCTACGAGGAGTCTATGTCAGCCCGTATCGGCCGATAGCCGATTGCGCAATTGCTGCCGATCCGGGCACGAGGACCAACAAGGACCCGGACGCGAGCACGAGACCCGGGCGCGAGTACAGGCAGAGGCCCGGGCACGAGCATAGCGGCATCGGCTGGAAGGAATCCGTATCGGCTTGCTGGCCGATTGGATCAGTAATCTAATTTCTTCATCTCCTTGTCAATTGCTGGGTCAAATTGACTGGCACGCCCGCGAACCTCAAATATTTTAGGACCTGCACTGGAGCTAAGCAGATCTCCCAGGCCTTCGCGTGTCTCTAGGCGCCGAACCAGATCGTCAGCAAGCTTTTCGGCACACCCGGCGGTTTTCGGCGTCAACAACGACCTAGACGAAGCTACATGCATCGGGGAAACACCATCCCGTCATCGCCCTATCATCCGTCCAAGTCAAAAATATTCTCAATTATAAATCACAAGTTATTCTTTTCAGATTTTAACCCATCCATTCGTATTAAACTAGTTTTGAACCGATAGCTCTATCTATCGGATTCTAAGTCTAGAACTAAGCATGGCTAAGCATTCGATAAAATAAAAGTATCCCAAAGTCCTTAACCAGGGGTGACAAGGTAAAAACATGGAATCAACAACCAAGGAATGGAAATGCATACAATTGGGCAATATTGACTCTACCCGTTTTCCCATTTTAAATGGACCAAAACATGCATATAGATATTGTTTTCGCAAACAAATCAATTTATTGAAGACATAGGTTTAATATGCTTAGATGCTTGCCTTGCTGCTGCGATGGTTCACACTCAACCTCTGGATGAGCGTCCTCGTACTCCGAAACCTCCGAATCTATCGATAAGAAGCAATATGCAAATAAGAGATCGAAATAAACATGCATATGCAACGTGCTCTAAAACAAAAAAAATATGAGATAAAAACAGTAGGTAGGGCATGTGCTAACAAGATTTTAGGAGAAAGAACCAAGTCATTTGCATCTCTAGATTGGGAGATACAAAAAATATAACAAGACCCTAAGGCTGAAAGTGGCAAAAGCCGAAACTATAGGAAATACCCTATGTGGAAATATATACTTGCATTCTCTGGTAGGATTTTATGAGTGTGAGCATTTTTATGTGAAACTACATATCTTTCGGGTTCCAACAAAATTTGGTTCACTGAAATTTGATTTAAAAAGATTTAGTTATGAATTCCTCAAGTTTGTCAAAAAGAAGGGTTAGAAATTACTTAGGCCTATTTTGGGAGGTAGTTTTGTCAAAAACAATTTATCCACAGTAAAGGTTACAATTTTAAACAAAAGTGGTTTCATATTTTTAGCAGTTAGGATGAATGTTCTAGAAATTTACAAAGTTCTTAGGCATAAAATAAGTTATTTTTGCTTCACATTGTTTTATAGATATTTTCTGTACAGAAGTGGTCCTATTTTATTTCACAGTATTAAAGTTCACAAATTTACAGAACTAACAAAATTAGTTTCACTAAAAAAAAAGACTTAGGATGAAATCCTGATGCATTTTCAAAGTTTGCCTAATTTCCAGATATAAACTAAACGGTTTAAATCACTTTTTGAGATTTTCTTTTTCTCTCTCTCAGTTACAGCTGGGGTCCACGTGTCAGTGACACAGAGCAGGGCAGCCCACGCGGGACTGTGGCCAAGGCGGCTCTCGCTGGCGCCAGCGGTGAACGTGAGTGTCGATGTTTTACACCGGCAATAAATATATGGGGCTACTCGGCGGATGGAAACTCGGTGGATTGCAAAGGAACACAGAAGATTTTATACTGGTTCAGGCCCTCAATGCGAGGTAATACCCTACGTCCAGTTGTGGTGTTATTCCTTTGAGGATTTGTGGTGGTGATTTTGGTGAACCAACTCAACCTGCCCTCATGGGGCGCCCTGCCTCCCCTTATATACTGGGGGACAGGGTTACAAGGTAGGAGTCCCCATCGGATTACGACTAGGAGATCTCCCCTTAGAGATATAACGCACCCGACTAGGACTGTATATTCCTTCCTATACAAGGTGAAGTCTGCCGAATCTAGCTATATCTCTAATTACAAGGCTAGGCCCATCCTCTATCCGAGTGGCCCATATGCTTGTCATGAGGTACCCGGGGCCCATGGCACCCACAGTAGCCCCCGAGACCTTCATAGTTGAGTCACAGCTGATGCCGAGTGCTCATCGTCCACGGTGAAGTCTTCCCAAGTGCATTGCTCCCGAGTACTCTTTGTCTAAGTGCTGCTTCTCCCGAGTCCTGCTTCATGTCAGCTGGCAGCGAGGCTATGAAGGGCTTCATGTAGATGTAGGAATAGTGTGCGCCGAATAGGCGCACCTATTAGGTGTAGCCCCTGACTTTGTGCTTAATTGTGAAGACAATTAAACATAAAGTCAAAGATCTTTAACCTTGTAGTCTTTCCCGAGTAGTATACTACTGGTATATGAGACTCTTCGGTATCATGTCAACCGGAATATGATTTATAGTCTTGCCGAGCAGGGAACTACTCGTATGTAGGACTCTTCGACTTCATGTCAGTCGGAATGTGTGTTTATAGTCTTGCCGAGTAGGATGCTACTCGTATATGGGACTCTTCAGCTTCATGCCAGCTGGAATAAGGGGTTTATAGTCTTTCCCGAGTGGCGTCCCACCCAGAAGTTAGACTCATCCGCGTCATGTCAGCGGGAAAAGAAGGTTTATAGTCTCTCCCGAGTAGTGTACTACTCGAAAGTTAGACTCTTCAGCGTCCTGTCGGCTGGAATAATGTCACTCATGGCAACTGGTGGCCAAGCATGTAGGCCGAGTACCACTTTATGAAAATAAATCCATCTCGTGGTCAGGTGTACTCGAGAAAGACACCTGCATCTCCAATTTTAATGAAGACCAGCTTGTGATCCTTATAGGATATATCCTCGAGACCTGGTGGGTAGAACAGATATCCAAACATATATGTTTAGCAGTAAGGCTCTCATGAAGCATATCTGTTTACCTCATCGGTTCCTGTTGGTAGCACCAGCGCTATAATTTCAACTCAGCCTGCGGGCGGCCCACATGGAGCATGCTACTGTAGAAACTCATATCTTGGTGGCTGCTACCAAATAAGCCGGCCTGAGCCAACCTATCCGGCATAGCTCTATAGAAGTATCATCCATCGCCTGTCAGGATGAGTTTTTTGGTGTCGATAACCGCAATCAGCCAGAGAAATCCTTATTCGCAAGCCTTTCCGACTTATGTTCTGGATGCAGCCTGGTTGCCACATAAGCCTGAGTAGGTATATTGCAGGATCTGCTTACCCTCCTCAGGTGTGACGCAGTGCATGAGAACTCCGGATGCGCTTTGATGATGTAAGTCTTTTCTGACTTCAGGAGAGCCGAGTAGGGTACCCGAACCTTGCATTAGCATAGGATTTGGCTGGCGACCCTCATGGGGCATACCCTACCCAACAGAGTTATAGCCAAGCTAGGTACCTGAACCTTGCATTAGCATAGGATTCGGCTGGCGACCCTCATGGGGCGTACCCAACCTGACAGAGCTGTGACCAAATAAGGCACCCGAACCTATCATTAGCGTAGGATTCGGCTGGCGACCCTCATGGGGCGTACCCTACTTAGCCGAGTAGTACACAGCCCCGACTGGCGCCGGAGGCCGATTATTAGCTCGCATGGAGCGTAGCCGGGGAAGATGACGTCCCGACTGGCGTAAGTACTCGGTAAGTAGCCCTCATGGAGCATCCCGAGTGTATTTTGGCAGACTTGTCTAGCCCCCGAGCGTAGGAGATGGGCTCGCAGCCCTGAGTTCCTGTCACGCGTATCCGGAGCTGGGCCTGCAATATAAAGATATCGGATGAGTAGCATCTGATGATGGAAATAATCACCCGAATAAAAGGTATTTTACAATACATGTAAATACGAGTTTTTCCTCTCTTTCATATTAATTTCCCCGAGTAGTTGACCCCTTACGTTTAAACACTCTGCCCGACTAGTCATAGCCCCCTAGCGTCGGGAGTTGGCTCATGGCTCTTTCCCAGACACGCGTTTTGGGTGACTTGAGTTCGTCTTTCATGGAGCAAAGTTTCACGGATCAGGGTTTATGCTACTCAAGTACTTTTGCAATCATTTAAGAGCAAAAACAGAGAAGAGTGCAGCTTGTGCACCTATTAGGTGTAAGCGGCATTGGCAAGGCCGAGTGAAGAAATATTTATCAGGAAGCGACTTAGCTGTTCGGTATTTCGGAGTGGGGATGCCATCCTTGCGTTTGAGCTTGTGAGCCCCCGAGCATGTCACTTGTTGTTCTGATAATCTTCAGTTGTTGAAAGTCAAAGACGATTGTGACCGACTGCCACAATGGAGCCGTCTGACTTGCGTTTGCGATTCCCGGCTTTAGTCGGGACCGCGTCGTTGGTGCCCTCCCGCTTCTTCTGTCAGGATGCCTTTTTATCTTCAAGGGCCTCAGCAACAGCGTGGGCTGAGTCGGCGTATTTGTTCGCCATGTCGAATAAAGCCTTGACAGAGTTGGGAGGCTTCCGTGTGAATTTGTCGATGAACGAGGTGTCTTTGACTCCTTTTCGAAAGGCGGCGATGACGACCTCATCCTTGACGTTAGGGATTGAGTTCTTCTTCTCAGAAAACCTCTTAATGAAGTCACGAAGAGACTCATTCTTCCTTTGATGCAACTGATATAAGTCGTACTCGGAAGATGGCCTCTCGTATGTCCCCTGGAAGTTGGCGATGAAGCGTTCTCGGAGTTCTCCCCAGGAGCTGATTGATTGCTTGGGAAGTCCTGTTAGCCATGTCCTCGCTGAGTCGGCTAAAGCGACCGGGAGGTAGTTAGCCATGACTTTGTGATTTCCCCCACCTGCTCGGATTGCCGTAGTATAGACCGTGAGCCAAGACTCGGGATTGGTCTTGCCGTCGTATTTTTCGACTCCTGTAGGCTTGAAACCCGATGGCCAGTCGGCCTGTTGTAGCTCCTGGGTGAAGGCCGGTACTCCTTCATCTTCATGAGGACTCCGACCCCGACTACGGTGTCGAAACCGCTCGTGGTGGAGGCCCAAACGCTCATTCTCGTCTCCCGGTTGGCGTTGCTCATCATCCTCTCGTTCGCGGTGTCGAGCGTTGATGTCCTGCCGAAGATCACGTCGTTGTCGGCCTCGAAGGTCCTGATCATCCCGACGGTTGCTTTGACGTCGCCGGTTGTTGTTGGGGCTGCCGAGTGACGCCTGACGTGCCTTCGTATGCAGCTGACTAGAGCCAGCAGCTCGGCGTCGCTTTGAGGTAGATGAGACTGCCGTTGGGAATGTCGACCGGTTGGTCGGTATGAGGGTATCGCCCGACTGTCGGTGCTGCTGACATGCAGCAACGGTAAGCAGGGCTTTTATCCTTGCGATCGTCGGGGTGGCCTGGTGATCAGGCCCAAGTTGGACCGTGTCCAGTAGGGTCGCGGCGGCCATGATGTTCTGTTGAGGAGTAATGAAGACGTCGTGGTCGCTGACTCGGGTTTGGAGGATTCGTTGCTGAGCAGTCCGCCCAGCCCTGCGTAGGGCGTCATGTCGGCGTCTTGCTTCTTCCTCCTGTTGTTCTCGCAGTCGGCAGGCTTCCTCCTCTTGTTGTTCGTGTAGTCGGCGTGATTCCTGAGTAGGAGTAGAGCCTTTGGATGCCATGAAGATTTCACGTGGCGGGGAGAAGCTTGCCAAACTGCTATCCGACTTAGAGCCGGAATCCGACTGGGAGTCGTAGTCCGACTGAGAGTCGTAGTCAGAATAGTTGATGGGGGTGATTATAACTCCGACCTCCCTAGATCCGATCTCGAGCGGCTCTGGGCCGTATCCGAGTCGAACTCCAGAGGATCGGGTTTGCCGCGTTGGATGTAGATTGTAGATATCCGCGGCGTCGCCGAGTCCGAACGGGAAATTGACGATCTCTTCCTTTTTTGGCCCGATCTCGGCCGGCTCAAAACCGAGTCCGAGCCGAACACTGAAAGAAAGAGTTGTCCCTGGACTCGGGCGTATTGGAGATCGCCGCAGCATGTCGTGAGATATTGCTGCAGCATCGTGTAGGCCGACTGGCGTGGAGTCGGCTGGTTCCTCGGCCGGTTGGATCGGGTCCATGTCGGCCAAGGTGAGATTACCGATCTGGTCGGCGACGAAGTCGAGGCTTCCGAATGCAATTGTATCTCTGGGGGAGAGTTTGCCGCCGTCGACTTTGGTTGCTGGATCCATCGAGCTTGTAGATGTAGATCGCGCCGAATCCCCTACCTGGTGCGCCAACTGTCGATGTTTTACACCGGCAATAAATATATGGGGCTACTCGGCGGATGGAAACTCGGTGGATTGCAAAGGAACACAGAAGATTTTATACTGGTTCAGGCCCTCAATGCGAGGTAATACCCTACGTCCAGTTGTGGTGTTATTCCTTTGAGGATTTGTGGTGGTGATTCTGGTGAACCAACTCAACCTGCCCTCATGGGGTGCCCTGCCTCTCCTTATATACTGGGGGACAGGGTTACAAGGTAGGAGTCCCCATCAGATTACAACTAGGAGATCTCCCCTTAGAGATATAACGCACCCGACTAGGACTGTATATTCCTTTCTATACAAGGCGAAGTCTGCCGAATCTAGCTATATCTCTAATTGCAAGGCTAGGCCCATCCTCTATCCGAGTGGCCCATATGCTTGTCATGAGGTACCCGGGGCCCATGGCACCCACAGTGAGCAACGGCTGGGTCCGGCCAGAGACGAGCTTGGCATGGCGAGAACGCTAGCGTGATGGTGCGGCTGCACGATGGCGATATCACAGCCGCACCCCCGGGCTCTGTGGCGAGGCCGTGGCCATGGTGCGTTGGAAGGCAGCGAGCCGCCGGTGAGGATCGCGGAGGGGTGGACGAGCAGCAGCAGGGCGAGAGACCAACGAGGAGCACGGACAGCAGCAGCAGCAGCACGCACGCACGGCAGCAGGAAGAAGAGAAAAGAGGCAAAGAGGAGCTCACACCTCTCAGTTTCTTGACACAAGAATGGAGTGGAGAGGAAGAGAAGCAAGCTGGCTGGCTTGGAAGCTGAGGAGAAGAGGAGAAGAGAGAAAGAGATGACAGCAAGGCTAATAGGTGTCACTCTCTCCATTTGCATGTATTGGTGGGTCCCACTCAAAATTTTTGGTGCACAAGAGATGGAGCTAGCTCCTGGACACTGATTAGTGGGCCCAGGTCATGGTGCTCTAGGTGTATGAGAGGGGTAAAGGTAGAAAAGAGAGTATACAGTGATTTAGAACCATTTTCAGGATTTTTCAGAATTTTTCTCTTCCTCTCACTTTGTTTAATCCATAGAACATGCTAGAAGAGTTGGAAAAAAGTGAGAGTTGGCCTGGTTGTAGCCCATGACAGCTAGGTTCCACTTTTCAAAGTCTCACTCAAAAATTGCATGTATTTTGGTCACAGCAAAAATGTGAAAAAGGTCCTGGCTGAGACTTAGATGAATTTTTAAAAGGTCTAAAGTGAGTGCTAAAAATCTGGAAAAATCATATTAATTCATGATAAATAATCTAGTATTTGAATAAATTATTTCCCACATATGTTTCTGTGAGGTTTGTTGCACTTTTAGGAGTTAGTCTAATTTTGCCGATTAGGTTTTAATTAAATCGAATTTTAAGTTATATGACAAGATGATTCAAAAATTTTAATTAGAGAACAAAGATGGTTCTAGGAAACTTAAATAGTTACCTCTACTAGATTGGGGATGTTACACCAAACACATGTGTTCAGCAATTTGGCCTTCATGAAGCATATCTGTTTATCTCATCGGTTCCTATTGGTTGGACCAGCACTGCGATTTTAACACAGCCGACGAGCAGCCCATATTGAGCGTGCTATTGTAGAAACTCATATCTTGGTGGCCCAGCACTGACCTTGTAGGCCCAAGCCCACATATCAGTACAAGCTCTATAAAAGGCGGGGAGAGAGAGAAAATATTCCTTCATCTTCTCCAATCCACCAAGCATTTCGTTTTCCAGCTTCCGCGCCAAAATTTCGCCTCCCACTCTGCTAGGGTTCACCATCGCTTGCTTTTCCCCACTGGAACTCGGGCGATTCCACTCCTTCTCGTCTATTCCAAACCTTCCACGACATTTCCCCCAAATCTCCTCAGCCCTAACCATGCCAAGGGCCTCAGATCTCGCGGATGTGTCGGATGATGTTTGGCCGACTTCGGATTGTGGGTCAGCTAAGCTAAAGCTTCTGAAGAAGCAGCTGAGGTTGCAGAGCCATGATGTCATCAACTAGCATCCGGCTGAGGGCGAATCGGTTCCGGAGCCCCAGGAGGGTGAGACCGTTGTTTTCGCCTCTTTTTTCCACCGGGGTCTTTCTCTTCCATCTTCCGAGTTCTTCCGCCAGCTTCTTGCTTTTTACGAACTCGAGTTGGTGAATCTAAATCCCAACTCAATTCTACAAATCTCCCTTTTTGTGACTCTCTATGAGTGCTTCCTGGGTGTAGAACCCCATCTAAATCTGTTCAGATATTTATTCCATACCAAGCCCCAGCCCTCCAAGAGTAAAATCCAAGTAATTGGGGGGGCCGATATCCAACTTAGGAACGAGATGAAGAGGACCTATATGAATATCCATCTAAAATGTTCTCTCAAAGGCTGGCATAAGGAATGGTTTTATTGTTCCAATCTTGAGCCAAGCCTTCCCCCTTTAATGGGTTTGCCCCCGGTGGTCATTGCCAAGTGGTCGTCTCTGCCCACCTCTGAAGAAATGGGGCAAGTCCACAAACTTGCTGGTAGGATTGACAAGCTAAAAAAAGCCGGGTTGACTGGTCCATGGGTGGCCAGACGTTTCTTGACACGGTGCATCAAGCCACTGAAGCTGAGGTGCCACTTCGGCTGGGACTACAAGGGAAAAGGTGATCCCAGCCGGGAATATGCCGATCTGATAGACAAGTACAAAGTGACCAACACCCTGCTGGATTTCTTTGCCAGCGGGGTGGTCGAAACTGAAGATGCAGGGCGATCTGTGGCGGCTTATATAGCCAGAAGAGGCTGTGCCCAAAGGTAACCCTTGCCGATGTTGTCTTGTAGTTCATCTGTGGTGAATGCCTGCAGATATATACCTAGACTAACTCTAGAATGTGTAAAATATATTGTTGAACTGCTTGCAGTCATGCGAGGAGTTTGATGATGACTCCCGAACGCTGTCGGCCATGAAGTCGAAGAAGAGGCCGAGAAGTCCTTCTGCTATCCAGCCCGACTCTAAGAGAGTGGGGAAGAGACCTGTTGTAGATCAGGGCAAGAGGAAGATTATGAGGCCGAGTGCCACAGCCGGGAGTCTGAAGATAAAAGACACCACTAGTATAGCCCCTAGGCCGCCGAGTCCCAGGCTGGGACAAGCGCAATCGAGCTCAGCATCATCGAGCCCAATACGAGTGCCGCCGAGTACAAGGCCAAATCCAGCACTGCCAGGCTTAGTAACATCGAGCCCAAGAATGGTGCCACCGAGTACCCGGGCGCCCCAACCGGCCACATCGCGAGCGGGGTGACCAGGAAAGAAACACCGCCACCGAGTACCATGCCCTCAGGCTCGACAGCCAGCAGCCCTCCAGTGCCGACCTCTGGATCACCCGAACAATGGCTTAAGTTCTCCAAGAGGTAGGTTGCTCTGGGTCTTCTGAAAATCTTGTTCGGCATGGTAGCATATTAATGTTTGACTCGTTATGTAGGAAGCGGGCCGACATTGATCTCAAGGAGACCGCTCTGGCTACCCCTGTTGTCGAGCCAGCCCTAGCCGAGCCAGCGTTGATGAGCACACCTGTTGAGCAGGCGACAGTCCAAGTTGCAAAAACTGAGATCGTCCCGACTGCAGGGCCACTGACACTGGCCTACCAAGGGGCAGTTGTCAAAGCTATCGCTCCAGTCCCTGAGCCAGCCCCCGAGGCCCCAGAGGCTGCCAAGTTGAGGGCCAGGACCCCGTCCCTATCCTTGTCACCGTCGTCGTCGTCGTCTTCGAAAAGACTGAACCTCCCCAGGCTCGAGGCCCCTCCCCGCAAGTTCCCGAGGACGTTCCGCTGGATGGCCCTCGACGAAACCATGAGGAGTTACAAGCATGACAAGGTTGCGGTGGAGAAGGTGCGTGAAGACTTGCTTCACGCCACAATCGCCGCATCCCAGGGGATTAAGGTATGAATTTCGTCGTATTGGAGCCTTGGTAGACCTCCTTGCACGAGTGTTCTGACGCTCGACTTTGCTTCACACTATTTCTCCCCGAGTAGAAAATGGTTGACCGCTCAGAGAGGATGAACGAGGTCCTGACCCGGGTTCCCCCTAGCTCCAAGAATTGGACCAGCTCCGGGCTTTAAAAGCTGAAGTGGAAGGGTACAACCAGGAGAGGGAATCTTGGCTGAGGGAAGCTGTTAATCTGCTCAGGAACGAAAATTGGGACGAAGCCAAGAAGATTAGAAGTAAGTCTCCCGAACGTCTCCCTGACTGATCCCTTAGTATATTTCTCCAGCTGTGTTGTTTTCCGACTGCCCAGTTGTGTCTTGACTGCCATGTTGAGTGCTTGACTATTCTGATGTGCAGCCTTTGAAGCCAAGCTGAAGACCCGAATAGAGGGAGAAGTCTAGCTGAAGGAGGCCGAGAAAGCCAAGGCCGGGCTTGAAAAAGACAAGGCCGACCTGACAAGGGCCATGGCCGAGCTTGAGAAAGAGAAGGCCGACTTGAAGAAGGCCAACGCCAAGCTCAAGAAAGAAAAGGTTGAACTGGAGAAGGACAAAGCCAAGTGGGAGGCCGACTACGAAAGTAAGTCTCTGCACTGACAATGATCTTAACCAATCCATTAAGTACTTTGTCTGCAGTTTGCGTGACAAGTTTACTTGTTGGTGAACCCGGGCAGCTGCTAGAGCCAATGCCCAAATCCAATTCCAGGCTTTTGCAGAGGAGATAGAAGTCGTCAAGGAGTCACTGGAGATCCTTGCCGAGTCCGTGAAAGGGCTCCTTGACGTGATGGATCCTCATCATGTGGGAACCAGCTCCAACATGGTGTCTCAGGTGCAGGCGCGCCTTAATGAAGCACTGAGTATCCTGAAGAGGTACTCGGATGAGCGTACTGTTGTTGGCGTGGCCCAAACCCTAGCGATGACCAAGTCCATCTACCCCAGGGCAGACATTGAAGCCATTGGAGAGGGATTCGCCGAGGAGACGACACCTGAGGAGGCGCTGGAGCTGATAGCCAAGGTGAGGCCGACTGCAGAGGTGATCACCCGAGACCTGGGTATGTAAGAACAGTCCATCATGCAATCGGTGTATATGAATTTTTTCTAAAGACATGTGTAAATATATATGCAATGCCGCCAAGCTCTGAATTATTACTCAGTTGTCATTAGCTTTACCCGACTATATAGTCTGCGCCGAGTTGGTCTTTAGGAACTTAATAAAATCGTTCACCGTAGGAGGCTGTACTCGGGCAAAGATAACAAAGTCATTGCAAAACTTCATAACTTAAGAACAACAGGCTCATATATTATTGACAAAGCACATATAATGCATGCAGCCCTCGACGCACTACTCGGTTGAAACAAGCGGCGTAGTGAGTTAGAGAAAAACTGTACACATGGAAAGTATAAAACTCAGGTATAGAAAGGACGTAGCTGTTCTATATTCCATGAGTTGTTGATGAGTGCACCGTCTTCGTTCTTCAATCAGTAGGCGCCTGGCCATGTGACCTTGGCTATAATGAACGGCCCTTCTCATATTGGGGATAGTTTATGCCTGTCTTTGGTGGTTTGTATTTTTCTCAAAATGAGATCTCTGACCAAAAAGACACGGCCACGGACATTGCGATTGTGGTTGCGACGCAGGCCTTGGAGATACCTTGCCGACTGGATTATTCCGATGTCCCTTGCTTCTTCGAACTGATCAAGTTCGACCAATCGGGTATTGTTTGAGGTGTCTTCTGAGTAAGCCCAAACTCGCGGAGAGCCAAACTCTAACTCTGTTGGTAGCATAGCCTCGGCACCGTAGACTAGAAAGAAAGGGGATTGCCCTGTTGCCCGACTAACCATGGTTCTGAGAGACCAGAGAACCGATGGGAGCTCTTGTACCCACCAGCCCACGTATGGATGTAGTCGGTCGAATATCCTGGCCTTGATACCTTGTAAGACCATACCATTGGCGCGTTCAACCTGCCCATTGCTCCGCGAGTGTGCCATAGATGCATAGCAGATCTTGATGCCGAAGTCGTCACAGAAATCTTGAAACACGCCGCCCGTGAACTGAGTACCGTTGTCCATGATGATGCGGTTAGGGACCCTGAATCGGTATAATATACTCATGATGAAGTCCTTTGCTCATGCCACTGTTATGGTAGCAACGGGTTTCACCTCAATCCACTTCGTGAATTTATCCACTGTGACGAACAAGTGTGTGAACCCCCCTGGCGCTTTCTTGAAAGGTCCGACCATGTCAAGCCCCCATACTGCAAAGGGCCAAGAGATTGGGATTGTTTGGAGTTCTTGGGCTGGGAGATTGGTTTGTCTTGTGTAAAACTGGCAACCCTCACATGTATGAACAATGTCTTCGGCGTCTGTTACTACTTTTGGCTAGAAAAATCCCTGCCAGTAAGCCTTTCCGACTAACGTCCTAGATGCGGCATGGTTGCCGCATATGGCCGAGCGGATCAATTGCAGAATCTGCTTGCCCTCCTCGGTGGTGACACAGTGCATGAGGACACCGGATGCACTTCTTCAGTACAGGTCGTCTCCGACGACTAGGGAACTTTTGCTTCGATGTTTGATTTGTTCGGCTTGACTGCGATCTGCTGGGAGTTCATCGTCCAGGAGGAATTTGAGAAGAAGAGTTCGCCAGTCTTGACATATGTTCAGTACTTCACCTGTTGCCAGGGTAGGTTCGCCTCCTGACTGCTCTGGCACTGGTTTCTTCTTGACTGATGGCTCCATAAGTTGCTCGACAAAGGTCCCTATCGGGACCGCTTCTCGCTTGGATCCCATGTTTGCCAGTTCGTCTGCAGCATCGTTGTATTGTCGTAGGACATGTGTTATCTCCAGTCCGTCGAACTTGTTTTCCAGCTTCTAGACCTCCTAACAGTGCGCTGCCATTGTGTCGTCGAGACATGTCTAGCCTTTCATGACTTGGTTTACCACGAGTTGAGAATCTCCTTGCACAACCAGTCGGTGGATGCCAAGTGATATAGCAATGCGGATCCCATGGATAAGTGCCTCGTACTCGGCGATGTTGTGGGAAGCCAGGAAGTGGATTTGGAGAACGTACTTGAGTTTTTCGCCGGTAGGGGATGTCAGTACGACGCCGGCCCTGGTGCCGCTGATCCGTAGAGAACCGTCGAAGTACATTGTCCAGTACTCTAGCTTCGCTGTTGATGTAGGCATTTGAACTTCTGTCCACTCGGCCAGAAAGTCGGCTAGAGCTTGTGATTTGATGGCTGTCCGTGGCTGAAAGGTGATGTCGAACGCCATCAACTCGAGTGCCCATTTAGCGATTCGGCCGGTGGCCTCGCGATTATGCAGGACGTCCTCGAGTGGAAACGATGTGACCACCGTGACTTGATGTGCTTGGAAATAGTGCACCAGCTTCTGGACAGTGATGAGTAGGCCGTACAACAGCTTCTGGACCTGTGGATATCTCATCTTTGAGTCGGCAAGGACCTCGCTGACAAAGTAGACTAGCCGTTGAATCTTCTATATGTGACCCTGTTCAGATCGCTCGACCACCAGCACCATGCTAACTACCTGAGTGGTTGCCGCCAGATACAGCATTAATGGTTCTTGGGGCATTGGTGACGCCAACACGGGTGGTGATGTGAGAAATTTTTTGAAGTCTTCGAAGGCTTGCTGGGCTTCGGGAGTCCATTGGAAATTGTCTGCTTTCTTCAATAGCTTGAAAAAGGGCATGCCCCGTTCGCCTACTCGGGAAATAAACCAGTTGAGTGCCGCCATGCAGCCTGTCAGCTTCTGGACGTCCTTCTGGCTAGTCGGGGGTGCCATGTTCATGATTGTGTTGACTTTCTCCGGGTTGGCCTCGATGCCGCGATGTGAGACGATGAAGCCGAGTAGCTTGCTGGATGGCACACCGAAGGCGCACTTTTCTGGATTCAACTTCATCTTGAATCTTCAAAGATTTTGGAAGGTTTCTTCTAGGTCAGCGATGAGGTCTTCTTTGGACTTGGTCTCGATCACCACGTCGTCGACATAGGCCTCCACGTTGCACCCGATCTGAGTGTGTAGACATCGCTAAATGGCCCGTTGATACGTTGCTCTAGCGTTTTTCAAACCAAACAGCATAGTGATGCAGCAGTACGCTCCAAACAGTGTGATAAAAGACGTCTTTAGGCAGTCCTCCTCCTTGAGGCTGATTTGGTGGTATCCCGAGTAGCAGTCGAGAAAGTTGAGAAGTTCGCACCTTGCGGTTGAATCCACCACTTGATCTATTCTGGGTAGACCAAATGGATCCTTGGGGCATGCCTTGTTGAGATTGGTGTAGTCGACACATATGCGCCGTTTACCATTTTTCTTCCGGACCAGGACTGGGTTTGCCAGCCAATCTGGGGGATAGACCTCTTTGATGAACCCGACTGTGAGAAGCTTGGTTATCTCCTCCCGGATAGCATCTTTGCGGTCTTGTGCGAAGCGCCGTAGCCGTTGCTTGACTTGCTTGGCGTCTGCCTTGACATTGAGGGCGTGCTCAATCACCTCCCTTGGTACGCCCGGCATGTCGGACAGTTTCCACGCGGAGATATCCTTGTTGGCTTGGAGGAAGGTGATGAGCGCGTCTTCCTATTTTGGGTCGAGTCCGGTCCCGACTAGAGCAGTCTTGGAGGGGTCGGAAGGGTCCAGGGGGATCTTCTTCATGTTAGAGTCCGCTGAAATTCTCGACTTCATTGCGCTTTTGGTCAGAACTTGGTGATCCTCGAGTTCGGTTGTGATGGCTTGCCGAATGCTGTTGCGTCCGACTGCTACCTCTTGTAATTGAGCCAACTCACAGCTCTCCTTGTTGCAGGTGAAGGCTTGCTTGACGTCACTGCGGAGGGAGAGGACTCCTACTGGCCCAGGCATTTTGAGCACCATGTAGGTATAGTGGGGTATCGTCATCAATTTAGCAAGCGCCAGTCATCCGAGTATCGCGTGGTACGCGGTCTCGAAGTCGGCGACCTGGAAGCAGATGTTTTCTGTACGGAAGTTATCCCGCGTGCCAAAGGTGACTAGCAAGGTTATCTGCCCGAGGGGTGTTGAAGACAGGCCGGGAATTATCCCGTGGAAGGGCACAGTACTCGGCTGCAGTTCTGAACGAGGGATTTTCATGTCATCCAGGGTCTTGGCAAAGAGGATATTGAGCGCGCTTCCTCCGTCTATGAGGGCTTTCTTCAGCCTGATATTCTTGACGACCGAGTCCAGGACGAGTGGGTAGCGTCCCGGGTGTGAGACCCGATTGGGGTGATCTGCATGGTCGAATGTGATGAGTGTTTCTGACCAACGCAAATATGGGGGGCGTCTATTGTAGAGACCACGTTGATGTCGTGTGCTGTTAGCTTCTGCTTTTGTTTGGATTCATACGCAGACGGCCCCCCAAAGATGTGGTTGAGCTTGGCCTGGGGATCTTGAAAATCATCGGCCGGGCCTGAGTCTGGCTTGTCTTGTCCTTGTCGGTGCTAGATGATGAAGTCTGCTTGGAGGCAAACTTCTTGAGCATGAAGCAATCCTTGGCCGCGTGCTTGCCCTTGGGATGGAAGGGGCAAGGCCCGTTCATAACCTTCTAGTATTCATTGTTCCTTGGAGGCTGCGACTGAGTGCGCTTCACGTTGGCCACCTCGTTGTCCAACTTCCGCTTGCGGTTGCCGGACTTGTTCTGTGATGGGTTGTTGTCAGCTTTTGCCTTTTGGTCTTTCTGCCGGGGCTCTATCTTCTCGTCGAGGGCCTCTGTGACTGCCTCAACCGAGTCGGCGTATTTGTTTGCCATATCAAAGAGAGCCCTGACAGTGGCTGGAGGCTTCCAAGTGAATTTTGCGATGAACGGGGCATCCTTTACTCCCTTGTGGAAGGCGGCGATGACGACCTCCTCCTAGATCATTGGGATTTGGTTGCACTTCTCGGAGAACCTCTTGATAAATTTGCGCACAGACTCGTTCTTCCTCCGGTGCAGTTTGTATAAATCGTGCTCGGAAGATGGCCTCTCGTAGGTCCCCTGGAAGTTAGCGATGAACCGTTCCCTGAGTTCTCCCCAGGAACCGATCGACTGCCTCAAGAGCCCTGTTAGCCATGTCCTCACTGAGTCGGCCAGGGAGCCCGAGAGGTAGTTAGCCATGGCTTTGTGGTCACCTCCGGTAGCTCGGATTGCCAGAGTATATACGGTGAGCCAGGATTTGGGGTTGGTTTTGCCGTTGTATTTTGTCGATCCCCGTAGGCTTGAAGCCCGACGACCAGTCGACATCCTGTAGCTCATGGGTGAAAGCTGGAACGCCTTCATCTTCGTGAGGGCTCCGGCTCCGATCGCGGCAGTTGAACCGCTCGTGGTGGAGGCCGAAGCGCTCATGCTCGTCCTCCAATCGGCGGCGCTCGTCCTCTTCGCATTGACGGCGCCGGGAGTTAATGTCTTGTCAGAGGTCACGTTGTAGATGAACTCGGAGGTCCTATTGAATCGATGATCGTTCTGGTGACGTCGCCGATTGTTGTTGTTGGTGTTGCCGAGTGATGTTTGCCACGACTCCTCGTGTGGCTGACTTGAGCCAGCCGCCCGGCGTCGTGCTGATGCAGGCGAGACTGCCATTGGAGAGCCCGACCGATTGGTTGGTATAAGTGTTTCACTAGACTGCTAGTGTTGCTGACATGCGGCAGCTGTGATCATAGCTTTAATCTTGGCGATAGTTGGGGTGGCCTAGTGATCTGTCGATGTTTTACACCGGCAATATGATTATAGGGCTACTCGGCAATGGGAAACTCGGTGAATTGCAAAGGAACACGGAGAGGTTTTATACTGGTTCAGGCTCTCGATGTGAGGTAATACCCTACGTCCAGTTGGGATGTATTCCTTTGAGGATTATGGTGGTGGTTTTGATGAACTCTTGATGATCTGCCCTCATGGGGCGCCCAGCCTCCCCTTATATACTGGGGAACAGGGGTGCAAGGTAGGAATCCCAGCTGGATACGGCCAAGGGATTTCCTTCTTAGAGATACATGTTACCTGACTAAGACTATATATTTCTTTTTTACAAGGCGAAGCCTGCCGAGTGCTTCAATATCTCTAATTACAAGTCTCGGCCCATCCTCTATCCGAGTGGCCCATATGCTCGTGATGAGGTACTTGGGGCCCATGGCCTCCACATGATCAGGCCTGAGCTGGAGTGTATCCAGCAGGGTTGCGGTGGCCACGACGTTCTGTTGTGGCATGATGAAGACGTTGTGGTCGCTGACTCTAGTTTGGAGGATCTGTTGCTGAGCGGTTCGCCCAGCTTTGCGTAGCTCGTCATTGCGAGCCTCACGGTTGACCTCCTCTTGTTGCCGTAGTTGGCATGCCTCCTCTTGTTGCTCCTCTTGTAGTCGGCGTACCTCTGGTGGAGGAGTTGAAGCCATGAAGATATTGCGAGGTAGAAGGGAACACGCCAGGCTAGTGTCCAAACTGGTGTTCGAACTGCTGTCCGACTTGGAGTCGGAATCTGAGTAATTGATCGGAGTAAGGACGACTCCAACCTCCCTAGATCCAATCTGGAGTGGCTCTGAGCCATGTCCAAACTGAACCGTGGGGGATCGAGTCTGTGGCGTAAGATGTAGATCCATGGAGTTGCCAAGCCCGTGGGGGAGATTGACGATCTCTCCCCTTCCTAGCCCGACCCGGGCTGGCTCAAGGCCTAGCGCGAGTCAGACACCGAAGGAGAGAGTTGTCCCAAGGCTCGACGAAGTGGAAGATTGCTGTAGCAGATCGATGGTGGTGACTACGGTGTCTTGTTGGCCGACTAGCGCAGAGTCGGCTGGTTCCTCGGCCGGTTGGATTAGCTTTGCGTCGGCCAAGGCGAGGTTGCCGAACATGTCGGCGATGAAGTCGAGGCTTCCAAATGAAATCGTGTCTCTTGGGGAGAATTTGTTGTCGTCGACTCCTGTTGTTGGATCCATCAAGATTATTGGTGTAGATCTCACCGAGGCCCCTACCTGGCGCACCAACTGTCGATGTTTTACACCGGCAAAATGAATATGGGGCTACTCGGTGAATGGAAACTTGGTGGATTGCAAAGGAACACAAGGAGATTTTATACTGGTTCAGGCCCTCAATGTGAGGTAATACCCTATGTCCAGTTGTGTTGTTATTCCTTTGAGGATTTGTGTTGATCTATGATCTTTCTGCCCTCAGGGGGCGCCCTGCCTCCCCTTATATACTGTGGGACAGGGGTACAAAGTAAGAGTCCCAGCCGGATACGGCCAAGGGATCTCCTCTTAGAGATACAATTTACCTGACTAGGACTGTATATTCCTTATTATACAAGGCAAAGTCTGCCGGGTGCTACTATATCTCTAATTACAAGGCTAGGTCCATCCTCTATCCGAGTGGCCCATATGCTTGTGATGAGGTACCCAGGGCCCATGGCCTCCACAGCGGCACTCAACCGATTCATCTCCTAACTGTGTGAACGGGCATGCCCTTCTTCAAATTACTGAAGAAAGCAGACAATTTTCAATGGACTCCCGAAGCCCAGCAAGCCTTCGAAGACTTCAAGAAATTTCTTACATCACCACCAGTGTTGGCATCACATATGCCCCAAGAGCCATTAATGTTATATCTGGCGGCAACTACTCTAGTAGTCAGCACGGTGTTGGTAGTCGAGCGATCAGAGCCGGGTCATATTGTCGATGTTTTACACCGACAATAAATACATAGGGCTATTCGTGAGACCGAAACTTGATGGATTTTAAAGGAACACGAAGAGTTTATACTGGTTCAGGCCCTCGAAATGAGGTAATACCCTACGTCCAGTTGTAGTGTATTTCCTTTGAGGTTTCTCTGGTGAGATTTTCTGCTTTCCCTCAAGGGGTGCACTGCCTCCCCTTATATACTGGGGGACAAGGTTACAAAGTAGTAATCCCAGTCGGATTACGACCAAGGGATCTCCTTCTAGAGATATAACGTGCCTGACTAGGACTATATTTTCCTTATCGTGCAAGGTTTAGTCTGCCGAGTTCTATCATATCTCTAATTACAAGGCTAGGCCCATTCTCTTTCCGAGTGGCCCAATAGCTTCTCATGAGGTACCCCGGGCCCATGGCACCGACAGCACCCCCTGAGACATTCATAGTTGAGTCACAGCTGATGCCGAGTGCTCATCCTCCACGGTGAAGATTTCCCGAGTGCATTGCTCCCGAGTACTCTTTGTCCGAGTGCTTTCTCTTTCCAAGTCCTGCTTCATGTCAGCTGGCAATGAGGCTATAAAGGGCTCCATGTAGAAGTATGAATAGTGTGCACCGAATAGGCGCACCTATTAGGTGTAGCCCCCGACTTTGTGCTTAATTATAAAACAATTAAACATAAAGTCAAAGATCTTTAACCTTGTAGTCTTTCCCGAGTAGTGCACTACTGGTATATGAGACTCTTCAGCATCATGTCAGCCGGAATGATTTTATAGTCTTTCCCGAGTAGTATGTCACTCAGAAATTAGACTCTTCAGCTTCATATCAGCTAGAAGAATTTTTTATAGTCTTTCCCGAATAGTATACTACCCAGAAATTAAACTCTTCAGCATCATGCCAGCTGGAATAGTTTTGCTCATGGCAAATAATGGCTAAGCATGTAAGCCGAGTACTACTTTATGGATTGTAACCCAATACGTGGTCAGGTGTACTTGAGAGATACCTACATCACCAATTTTAATGGAGACCAGCTTGTGATCCTTATAAGGATATATCCTTAATACCTGGTAAATAATACAGATACCAGAATGTATACACCTAGCTGTAGGCTTAGCATGAAGCATATTTGATTATTTAATTGGTTTCTGTAATAGCACTAGCACTGTGATTTTAACACAGCCAGCAAGCGGCCTAGATTGAGCGTGCTACTGTAGAAACTCATATCTTTGGCCTACTACCAAATAAGCCGGCCTAAACCGACCTACCCAGCGCAGCCCTATAAAATTGGCATCCCTCGCATGTCAGGATGAGTATTTCAGTGTCAGTAACCACAATCAGCTAGAGTAATCCTTGTCTGCAAGCCTTTCTGACTTATGTTCTAGATGCAACATGGCTGCCACAGATGCCCGAGTAGGTATATTGCAGGATCTACTTGCCCTCCTCAATTGTGACGCAATGCATGAGAACCCCAGATGCGCTTTGACGACGTAGGTCTTCTTTTACTTCGGTAAAGCCAAATAACGTACCCGAACCTTGCATTAGCATAGGATTCGGTTGGTGACCCTCATGGGGTGTACCCTATCCAACAGAGTTATGGCCAAATAAGGTACCCGAACCATGCATTAGCATAGGATTCAGCTGGTGATCCCCATGGAGCGTACCCTACCTAGCCGAGTAGCACACGAGCCCTGACTGGCGTCAGAGGTCGGTTATTAGCCGAATAAGGTACCCAAACCTCGCATTAGCATAGGATTCGGGTGGCGACCCTCATGGGCGTACCCAACTCAGCGGAGTGGTACCTGAGCTCCGACTGGTGCCGGAGGACGGTTGTTAGCCGAATAAGGTACCCGAACCTCGCATTAGTATAGGATTCGGCTAGCGACCCTCATGGGGCGTACCTTACCCAGCAGAGTTGTGACCGAATAAGGTACCCGAACCTAGCATTAGCATAGGATTCGGCTGGCGACCCTCATGGGGTGTACCTCACACAGCCAAGTGGTACCCGAGCCCCGACTGGCGCCGGAGGTCGGTTACTAGCCCACATATGGAGCATAGCCAGGGAAGATGATGTCCCGACTAGTGCAAGTACTCAGTCAGTAGCCCTCATGGAGCATTCTGAGTGATTCTTGAAGCATTGCACTTCAAGTGCATATTGGCAGACTGGTCCAGCCCCCGAGCGTAGGAGATAGGCTCGTAGCCCTAAGTTCCCGTCACGCGTATCCGGAACTGGCCCTGCATTATAAACTTATCGGATGAGTAGCATCTGATGATGAAAACAATCACCCGAATAAAATTTATGTATTTTACAATAGATGTAAATACATGTTCTTCTTCTTTTTGATATTAATTTCCTCGAGTAGTTGACCCCTTACGTTTAAGCACTCTGCCCGACTAGTCATAGCCCCCTAGCGTCAGGAGTCGGCTCATGGCTCTTTCCCAGACACGCGTTTTGGGTGACTTGAGTTCGTCTTTCATGGAGCAAAGCTTCACGGATCAGAATTTATGCTACTCGAGTACTTTTGCAATCATTAAGAGAAAAAATAGAAAAATATGCAGCTTGTACACCTATTAGGTGTAAGCGGTTGCGGCATTGGCGAGGTTGAGTGAAAAAATATTTATCAGAAAGTGACTTAGCTATTCGGTATCTAGGATTGGGGATGCCATCCTTGCATTAGGGCTTTTGAGCCCCCGAGCATGTCACTTGTTGTACTGATAATCTTTAGTTGTAGGACGTCAAAGACGCTTGTGATCGACTGCCACAATGAAGTCGTCTGACTTGCATTTCCGGTTCTTGGCTTTAGTCAGGGCCACATTATCTGTGTCCTTTTGCTTCTTCTGTCAGGGTGCCATTTTGTCATCGAGGGCCTCATCAATAGCGTCGGCCGAGTCGGCGTATTTGTTCGCCATGTCGAAAAGAGCCTCGACAGAAGCGGGAGGTTTTCGAGTGAACTTAGCGATGAACGGGGCGTCTTTGACTCTCTCACGGAAGGCAGCGATGACGACCTCGTCCTTGATCTTCGGGATTGAATTCTTCTTCTTAGAGAACCTCTTGATGAAACCACAAAGAGACTCGTTCTTCCTCTGATGGCACTGATATAGATCGTACTCGGAAGATGGCCTCTTGTACGTTCCTTGGAAATTGGCAATGAAGCATTCCCGGAGTTCTCCCTAGGAACCGATTGATCTCTTAGGAAGTCCCGTTAGCCATGTCCTCACTGAGTCAGCTAGAGCGACTAGGAGGTAGTTAGCCATGGCCTTGTGATCTTCTCCAGCTGCTCAGATTGCCAGAGTGTAGACTGTGAGCAAAGACTCAGGGTTGGTCTTCCCATCATATTTTTCAATTCCAATCGGCTTGAAACCTGATGGCCAGTCGATTTGTTGCAGCTCCTAGGTGAAGGTAGGTACTCCTTCATCTGCATAAGGACTCCGGCTCCGACTGCAGTGAAACTGCTTGTGGTGGAGGCTGAAGCGCTCATTCTCCAGTCGGCGTAGCTCGTCTTCCTCTCGTTCGTGGCGCCAAGCGTTGATGTCCTACCAAAGGTCATGCCGTAGTTGGCCTCAGAGATCCTGGTTGTCCCGACGGTCGCTTTGAAACCGCCGGTTGTTGTTGGGCGTCTGGCATGACTCCGTATGTGGCTGACTGGAGCCGGCCGTTCAGCGTCACTTTGAGGCGGATGAGACTGCCATTGGAGATGCTGACTGGTTGGTCGGTATGAGGGTATCACCCGACTGTTGACGTTGCTGGCATGAAGCAGCGGTGATCATGGCTTTTATCCTTGCTATCGTTGGGTGGCCTGGTGATTAGGCCCAAACTGGAGCGTGTCCAACAGAGTTGCAGCAGCTACAACGTTCTGTTGAGGTGTAACGAAGATGTCGTGGTCGCCGACTCAGGTTTGGAGGATTTATCACTGAGCAGTCCACCTAGCCCTGCGTAGGTCGTCGTTGCGGGCGTACAGGTGTCTTGCTTCTTCCTCTTGTTGTTCTCGCAGTCGGTGGGCCTCCTCCTCTTGCTGCTCACGTAGTTGGTGTGATTCCTAAGTGGGAGGTGAACCACTGGATATCAGAAAGACTTCACGTGGCTGGGAGAAGCTTGCTGAATTGATGGCCGACTTAGAGTCGGAGTCTGACCGAGATATGGAATCCGACTGAGAGTCGGAGTCGAAATAGTTGATGGGGGTGATTACAACTCCAACCTTTCTAGATCCGATCTCGAGCGGCTCTAGGCCATATCCGAGTCGAACTCTAGGGGATCGAGTTTGCCGCATCTGATGTTGATTGAAGATATCCGCGGTGTTGCCGAGTCCGAACGGGAGATTGACGGTCTCTTCCTTCCTTAGCCCGATCTTGGCCAGCTCAAGGCCCAGTCCAAGTCGAACACCGAAAGAGAGAGTTGTCCTGAGACCCAGCCATGTTGAGGATTGCCGCAGCAAATCGACAAGGGTTGTCGCAGCATCACATGGGCCAACTGGTGTGGAGTCGGCTTGGTCCCTGGCTGATCGGATTGGGTCTGAGACGGACAGGGTGAGGTTGCCGAATTTGTCGGCAATGAAGTCGAGGCTCACGAAGTTGATTGTTTGCCCGGGGAAGAAGTTGATTGTCGATGTTTTACACCGGCAATATAACTATAGGGCTACTCGGCAAGGGGAAACTCGATGGACTGCAAAGGAACACAAGGAGATTTTATACTGGTTCAGGTCCTCGATGTTAGGTAATACCCTACGTCCAGTTGTGATGGTATTCCTTTGAGGATGTATGCGGATCAATGATCTCGTGTGTTGTTTTCTGCCCTCAGGGGGTGCCCTGCCTCCCCTTATATACTGGGGGGCAGGGGTACAAGGTAGGAATCCCAACCGGATACGGCCAAGGGATTTCCTTCTTAGAGATATACCTTACCCGGTGTTAACACCAAAATTTGGTACGGGTCGTTACCATGTTCGGTTAAGGAAAGAAGCGATATCAGCCATTGGAAACTAATCCAGAAGGGTCCGAGCTTGGGAAGGAATCGTGAAGACCACGTTATGGCAGTTATTTATCTTATCTATTAGATAGTTTTATCTTTTAGGAAACCTGATCTCTTGTCCGATCAGGTCTGTTAGTTTTCCTTTTCTAGTTAGGAAAGTCCTGTTTCGTGTCCTATAAGGACTCTTGTAACTCGGGGTATATATACGTATGCCCGGGGACCTTGTAATCTATCTCTCGATCAATCAAATTCGGCGCATCGCCACCCTTTACCAACGGGTTCTTGCTTCTCGAGCCGGGCTGCATCGGTTAGGTCCGAACTCCGGCGAGAGGGTAAGTCTCGTTACCCCGGCTACTAATCGGCTAGGACTTCCTCGGTTAGGTCCGATATTCTAGTCGGTATATGGTAGCCGGCTTACCACGATATATCTGCTTTGTCTACGGCTGCATCGGTTCGGTTCGATCTCTTAGGCCCATCAGGTATATCACATCATGCGTGCGTAGATCTTATCAGCTTACTGGGAGTAGCTTATCGTCAGTTTGTGCTGCATCGGTTGGGTCCGACCTACTAAACTGTCGCGATAAGTTGTTCCTGCTAGGTTGATGTTTTTTGCGCAAGTGTTTTATCGGAATGTATAGCCGATAAGTTATCTTATTACATCACAGTTGCATTAGATCTATCGGTTTGTTGAGGTTCCTTTACTATTATCGATCTGTGCTGCATCAGTTAGGTTTGAACTACTAGATCGATAATAATAGATTTATCCTTGTCGAGCCGATCGGTGTGTATGCGACGTTCTATCGGAGTGCTTAGCCGATAGGTTATCTTTTTATAAAGCCGACTGTATTATCTTTACTATTTTGGTCATCTATATTATCATCGGTTCTCTAGCCGATGCACATGTGTTTCCTTGGCAGTCGGCTAGTTCACTATTCTGCCTATCTATTTTATCATCGGCTTCTAGCCGATGCATATGTTATACTGACAGCTCATCCATTTATCTATAGCGTTATCGGTTTCCTAGCCGATACACAGGTGCCATCGGCTATCGGCTACGAGAAGCCTATATCAGTCCGTATCGGCCGATAGCCGATGTGCAGTTGCTGCTGACCCGGGCACGAGCACAAGCGAGGACCCGGGAGCGCGAGCACAAGCGAGGACCCGGGAGCGAGTACAGGCGAGGGCCCGGGCACGAGCATAGCAGCGATCGGCTGGGAGGAATCCGTATCGGCTTACTGGCCGATTGGATCAATCAAATTTCTTCATCTCCTTGTCAATTACGGGGTCAAATTGACTGGCACGCCTACGAACCTCAAATATTTTAGGACCTGCACTGGAGCTAAGCAGATCTCCCAGGCCTTCGTATGTTCAATCGCATCAAACCAGATCATCAACAAGCTTCTTGGCACACCCGGTGGTTTTTGGTGCGAACATATTTTTGGCACGCCTGGTGGGACACGATCTTCATATTATCACGGTATATCCTATCGGCTGAATCAACACGTTTTTGACCCGGTGGGACACAGAACTTCAACATGGCTGGAAAAGAGGTCAGCACAGACAACATAATCCCAGTCACAATGGAAGACTTGACCGAAGAACAGAGACAACAAGTGGAGCAGAACATCGAAGATTTTCGGAAGCTTTGTCTAGAATCCTTCAGTATGACAGATCAAGGGCCGATTCAGAAGTCGCAATTTCCAAAACCTGTTTTTATTGACGAATCGAGCCATATATCGCCTACAAGTTCACAGAAGCCGATCCAAGACATGTTTAATGAAGCAGTTCATCATGAGTTGACTGATCAATCTGGGGTATTGGTGAACACATTACAGAGCTTGATCAAGAAGGCAGTAGAGCCGATTCAAATACCCGGGGGGCAACAAGATGGGATTCCTCAAGGATATCAAACTGCGTACTATGGGGGGCATCAACAGAGTTATCCAGAAGCTGTTCCTGAGTACAACTATCCGAGGGAATATCAGAATCAGAATCGGCTACCAACTCCACCTCTGCGTCATTACGGTGAAGATCCAAGAGAAGACAATTTATCGGCAAGAATCACAGAGGTGATGAAAGAACAATTCGGTCTAAGACCGAAGGAGGAAATGTTTATGTATCGGCATCCATATCCAGATTGGTTTGATAGAGTTCCGTTGCCGCGCTGATACAAAGTGCCAGACTTCTCCAAATTCTCAGGGCAAGATGATGTGTCTACAGTGGAGCATGTCAGCCGATTCTTGGCGCAGTGCGGAGAAGCATCGGCTGTAGAAGCTTTGAGAGTTAGACTCTTCCCATTATCATTATCCGGATCGGCCTTTACATGGTTTTCTTCATTGTCATCTAACTCAGTTCGAGGTTGGGCTGATCTGGAAAAGCGATTCCACAAGTATTTCTTTATAGGGAGTCAGGAGATGAGCTTGATAGACTTAACATCGGTAATACAGAAGCCGGAGGAATCAGTCGCAGAATATATCCAGCGGTTTCGTGATGTTAGAAGCCGATGTTATAGTTTAAGTCTGGATGATGCACAGCTGGCCGAGTTAGCATTCCAAGGTTTGGTGGCTCCGATCAAGGAAAAATTTTCATCAGAAGACTTCAAGAGCCTAGCACACCTAGTACAGAAGGTATCGGTTCATGAAAGCCGATTTCAGGAGGCCAGGAAGGAATGATAAGGCCCGAACAGAAGAATTTCGAAGTTTGATAACAAACTCCGAAATTGGGGGGCATGTGTTAACGCCAAAATTTGGTACGGGTCGTTACCATGTTCGGTTAAGGAAAGAAGCGATATCAGCCATTGGAAACTAATCCAGAAGGGTCCGAGCTTGGGAAGGAATCGTGAAGACCACGTTATGGCAGTTATTTATCTTATCTATTAGATAGTTTTATCTTTTAGGAAACCTGATCTCTTGTCCGATCAGGTCTGTTAGTTTTCCTTTTCTAGTTAGGAAAGTCCTGTTTCGTGTCCTATAAGGACTCTTGTAACTCGGGGTATATATACGTATGCCCGGGGACCTTGTAATCTATCTCTCGATCAATCAAATTCGGCGCATCGCCACCCTTTACCAACGGGTTCTTGCTTCTCGAGCCGGGCTGCATCGGTTAGGTCCGAACTCCGGCGAGAGGGTAAGTCTCGTTACCCCGGCTACCAATCGGCTAGGACTTCCTCGGTTAGGTCCGATATTCTAGTCGGTATATGGTAGCCGGCTTACCACGATATATCTGCTTTGTCTACGGCTGCATCGGTTCGGTTCGATCTCTTAGGCCCATCAGGTATATCACATCATGCGTGCGTAGATCTTATCAGCTTACTGGGAGTAGCTTATCGTCAGTTTGTGCTGCATCGGTTGGGTCCGACCTACTAAACTGTCGCGATAAGTTGTTCCTGCTAGGTTGATGTTTTTGCGCAAGTGTTTTATCGGAATGTATAGCCGATAAGTTATCTTATTACATCACAGTTGCATTAGATCTATCGGTTTGTTGAGGTTCCTTTACTATTATCGATCTGTGCTGCATCAGTTAGGTTTGAACTACTAGATCGATAATAATAGATTTATCCTTGTCGAGCCGATCGGTGTGTATGCGACGTTCTATCGGAGTGCTTAGCCGATAGGTTATCTTTTTATAAAGCCGACTGTATTATCTTTACTATTTTGGTCATCTATATTATCATCGGTTCTCTAGCCGATGCACATGTGTTTCCTTGGCAGTCGGCTAGTTCACTATTCTGCCTATCTATTTTATCATCGGCTTCTAGCCGATGCATATGTTATACTGACAGCTCATCCATTTATCTATAGCGTTATCGGTTTCCTAGCCGATACACAGGTGCCATCGGCTATCGGCTACGAGAAGCCTATATCAGTCCGTATCGGCCGATAGCCGATGTGCAGTTGCTGCTGACCCGGGCACGAGCACAAGCGAGGACCCGGGAGCGCGAGCACAAGCGAGGACCCGGGAGCGAGTACAGGCGAGGGCCCGGGCACGAGCATAGCAGCGATCGGCTGGGAGGAATCCGTATCGGCTTACTGGCCGATTGGATCAATCAAATTTCTTCATCTCCTTGTCAATTACGGGGTCAAATTGACTGGCACGCCTACGAACCTCAAATATTTTAGGACCTGCACTGGAGCTAAGCAGATCTCCCAGGCCTTCGTATGTTCCATCGCATCAAACCAGATCATCAACAAGCTTCTTGGCACACCCGGTGGTTTTTGGTGCGAACACCCGGCCAAGACTGTATATTCCTTTTTTATACAAGGCAAAATCTACCGGGTGCCACTATATCTCTAACTACAAGACTCGGCCCATCCTCTAACCAAGTAACCCATATGCTTGTGAGGAGGTACCCGGGGCCCATGGCCTCCACAGTAGCCCCTGAGACCTTCATAGTTGAGTCACAGCTGATGCCGAGTGCTCGTCCTCCATGGTGAAGATTGCCCGAGTGTATTGCTCCCGAGTACTCCTTGTCCGAGTGCTTCTTCTTCCCGAGTCCTGCTTCATGTCAGCTGGCAACGAGGCTATGAAGGGCTTCATGTTGGTGTGTGAATAGCGTGCGCCGAATAGGCACACCTATTAGGTGTAGCCCCCGACTTTGTGCTTAATTGTGAAGACAATTAAACATAAAGTCAAAGATCTTTAACCTTGCAATCTTTCCCAAGTAGATTCCTACTGGTATATGAGACTC
This sequence comes from Oryza meyeriana var. granulata, assembly GCA_003991445.1. Lineage (NCBI taxonomy): Eukaryota > Viridiplantae > Streptophyta > Magnoliopsida > Poales > Poaceae > Oryza > Oryza meyeriana. The sequence goes on from RYFJ01001825.1 coordinate 75,367, forward strand.
TTCGGTATCATGTCAACCGAAATATGATTTATAGTCTTGCCTAGTAGCATGCCACTCGTATATAGGACTCTTCAGCTTCATGTCAGCTGGAACAAGGGGTTTATAGTCTCTCCCGAGTGGCGTCCCACTCAGAAGTTAGACTCTTCAGCGTCATGTCAGCTGGAAAAGATATTTATAGTCTCTCCCGAGTAGTGCACTACTCGGAAGTTAGACTTTTCAGCATCATATCAGTCGCAATAATGTTGCTCATGGCAAATGGTGGCCAAGCATGTAGGCTGAGTACCACTTTATGAAAATTAATCCATTGCGTGGTCAGGTGTACTCGAGAAAGATACCTACATCCCCAATTTCAATGAAGACCAGCTTGTGATCCTTATAAGGATATATCCTCGATACCTAGTGGATAAAACAGATACCCAAACACATGTGTTTAGCAATTAGGCCTTCATGAAGCATATTTGTTTACCTCATCGGTTCCTGTTAGTAGCATCAGCACTGCAATTTTAACCCAACCTACGAGCAGCCCATATTGAGCGTGCTACTATAGAAACTCATATGTTGGTGGCTGCTACCAAATAAGCCGGCCTGAACCGACCTACCCAGCATAGCTCTATAGAAGTAGCATCCATCACATGTCAGGATGAGTACTCCAGCATCGGTAACCGCAATCAGCCAAAAGAATTCCTGTCCGCAAGCCTTTCCGACTTATGTTCTGGATGCAACATGGTTGCCACGGATGCCTGAGCAGGTATACTGTAGAATCTGCTTGCCCTCCTCAGGTGTGACGCAGTGCATGAGAACTCCGGATGCACTTTGATGATACATGTCTTCTCTGACTTCGGTAAAGCCGAATAAGGTACCCGAACCTTGCATTAGTATAGGATTCGGCTGGCGACCCTCATGAGGCATACGCTATCCAATAGAGTTATGGCCAAATAAGGTACCCAAATCTTGCATTAGCATAGGATTCGGCTAGCGACCCTCATAGGGCGTACCCTATCCAACCGAGTAACACACGAGCCCAAACTAGCACCGAAGGTCAGTTATACTAGCCGAATAAGGTACCCGAACCTTGCGTCAGCATAGGATTTGGCTAGCGACCCTCATGGGGCATACCCAACTCAACGAAGTTGTGACCGGATAAGGTACCTGAACCTAGCGTTAGTGTAGGATTCAGCTAGCAACCCTCATGGGGCGTACCTCACCCAGCCAAGTGATATATGACCCCCGACTAGTGCCGGAAGTCAGTTGTCAGCTCACATGGAGCATAACCGAGGAAGATGTCATCCCGACTAGCACAAGTACTCGGTCAGTATCCCTCATGGAGCATTCTGAGCGTATCTTGGCAGACTGGTCCAGCCCCCGAGCATAGGAGATGGGCTCGTAGCCCTGGGTTCCTGTCACGCGTATCCGGAACTGGCCCTGCATTATAAACATATTAGATGAGTAGCATCTGATGATGAAAACAATCACCCGAATAAAATTTATGTATTTTACAATATATGTAAATACATGTTCTTTGTCTTGTTGATATTAATTTTCTCGAGTAGTTGATCCCTTACGTTTAAGCACTCTGCCCGACTAGTCATAGCCCCCTAGCGTCAGGAGTTGGCTCATGGCTCTTTTCCAAACACGCGTTTTGGGTTACTTGATTTCGTCTTTCATGGGCAAAGTTTCATGGATCGGAATTTATGCTACTCGAGTACTTTTGCAATCATCAAGAGAAAAAATAGAGAATATTGTGCAGCTTGTACACCTATTAGGTGTAAGCGGCTGCGGCACTGGCGAGGCCAAGTGAGAAAATATTTATTAGAAAATGACTTAGCTGTTTGGTATTTGGGAGTGGGGATGCCATCCTTGCGTTTGAGCTTGTGAGCCCCCGAGCATGTCACTTGTTGTTATGATAATCTTCAGTTGTTGAAGGTTGAAGACGGTTGTGACCGACTGCCACAATGAAGCCGTCTGACTTGCGTTTGTGATTCCCAGCTTTAGTCGGGACCATGTCATCGGTGCCCTTTCGCTTCTTCTGTCAGGGTGCCTTGTTGTCATCGAGGGTCTCAGCAATAGCGTCGGCTGAGGCGGCGTACTTGTTTGCCATGTCGAATAGAGCCTTGATAGAGTTGGGAGGCTTCCGAGTGAATTTAGCAATGAACGAGGTGTCTTTGACTCCTTTTCGAAAGGCGGCGATGACAACCTCGTCTTTGATCTTCGAGATTGAGTTCTTCTTCTCAAAAAACTTCTTGATGAAGTCACGAAGAGACTCGTTCTTCCTTTGATGCAACTGATATAAGTCGTACTCGGAAGATGGCCTCTCATATGTTCCCTGGAAGTTGGTGATGAAGCGTTCTCGGAGTTCTCCCTAGGAGCCTATTGATTGCTTGGGAAGTCCCGTTAGCCATGTCCTCACCGAGTCATCTAGAGCGACTGGGAGGTAGTTAGCCATGGCTTTGTGATCTCCTCCGGCTGCTCGGATCGCTAGAGTCTAGACTGTGAGCCAGGACTCGGGATTGGTCTTGCCATCGTATTTTCGATTCCTGTAGGCTTGAAACCCGATGGCCAGTCGACCTGTTGTAGCTCTTGGGTGAAGGCTGGTACACCTTCATCTGTTTGAGGACTCCGACTCCGAATACTGCGGTAAAACTGCTCGTGGTGGAGGCCGAAGCGCTCGTTCTCATCTTCTAGTCTGCGTTGCTCGTCTTCCTCTTGTTCATGGTGCTGAGCGTTGATGTCCTGCTGAAGGTCACGGCGTGGTTGGCCTCGAAGCCGCCAGTTGTTGTTGGGGTTGCCGAGTGACATTGGGCGTGACTCCGTGTGCAACCGACTAGAGCCGGCTGCTCGGCATCGCTTTGAGGCGGATGAGACTACCATTGGGGGAGCCGACCGACTGGTCAGTATGAGGGTATAGGCCGACTATTGGCATGCAGCAGCAGTGATCAGGGCTTTTATCCTTGCTATCGTCGGGGTAGCCTAGTGATCAGGCCCAAACTGGAGTGTGTCCAGCAAAGTTGTAGCAGCTATGAAGTTTTGATGAAGTGTAACGAAGACGTTGTAGTCGCCGACTCGGGTTTGGAGGATATCTTGTTGAGCAGTCCACCCAGCCTTGCGCGGGTCATCATTGCAGGCGTGCAGGCATCTTGCTTCTTCCTCTTGTTGTTCTTGCAGTTGGCTAGCCTCCTCTTGCTGTTCGCGTAGTCGGCGTGATTCCTAAGTAGGAGTAGAGCCTTTGGATGCCATGATGATTTCTCGCGGCGGAGAGAAGCTTGCCGAACTGCTATCCGACTTAGAGTCGGAATCCGACTAAGAGTCAAAGTCGGAATAATTGATGGGGGTGATGTAACACCCTGCCCTCCAGAACCGCACAGCCCAGCCCAACCGACGGGCGGGCCCACTTACACATAGCACCCCACTTACACTTTCGTCCTCGCTTCGTGTAAAAGGGTTAACCTGGAAGTACTATGGTTGGAGGGACAAGGCCTTATAAGTTGGTTCAACCCTTGCTCAACTAGCAAGGTGGTACTAATCATGTGCACACCGCACTCATGGGCCACATAGGCCCAAATCTTAATTGGGCTAGGATGTCACACACACCCCCCCTCAAAGGACCTGGCGTCCCCGCCAGTCCAACTTACCCGCATAGCCACACAGGCATATAGGCAAATGTCCAGGAACGCGCCCCCTCTTAGCGCACGTCCGTACGTCCAGTGCCGGCGCCATATGCCATGCCATGTGCCTCACACCGAGCCCACATGCGCCATGCGCCATATGCCCGCACACTGACCCGTACGCGCAACCGCGAGGGTCGGCTCTGATACCATTTGTAACACCCTGCCCTCCAGAACCGCACAGCCCAGCCCAACCGACGGGCGGGCCCACTTACACATAGCACCCCACTTACACTTTCGTCCTCGCTTCGTGTAAAAGGGTTAACCCGGAAGTACTATGGTTGGAGGGACAAGGCCTTATAAGTTGGTTCAACCCTTGCTCAACTAGCAAGGTGGTACTAATCATGTGCACACCGCACTCATGGGCCACATAGGCCCAAATCCTAATTGGGCTAGGATGTCACAGGTGATTATAACTCCGACCTCTCTAGATCCGATCTCGAGCGGCTCTGGGCCGTATCCAAGTTGAACACCAGGGGATCGTGTTTGCCGTGTCGGATGTTGTTTGAAGGTATCCGCGGCGTTGCCGAGTCCGAATGGGAGATTGATGATCTCCTCCTTCCTTATCCCAATCTTGGCTAGCTCAAGATCGAGTCCGAGTCGAACACTGAAAGGAAGAGTTGTTCCAAGACCCGGGCAAGTGGAAGATTGCCGCAGCAAGTCAATGATGGTCGCTGCAGCATCGTGTGGACCGACTGGCGCGGAGTCGGCTGATTCCTCAGCTGGTTGGATCAGGTCTACGTTGGCCAAAGTGAGATCGCCGAACATGTTGGTGACGAAGTCGAGGCTTCCGAATGAGATTGTATCTCCGGGGGAGAATTTGCTGCCGTCGACTCCGGTTGTTGGATCCATCGAGCTTGTAGATGTAGATCTCGCCGAAGCCCCTACCTGGCGCGCCAACTGTTGATGTTTTACACCAGCAATATAACTATAGGGTACTCGGCAAGGGGAAACTCGGTGGACTGCAAAGGAACATAAGGAGATTTTATACTGGTTCAGGCCCTCGATGTGAGGTAATACCCTACGTCCAGTTGTGATGGTATTCCTTTGAGGATGTATGCGGATCAATGATCTCGTGTGTTGTTTTCTGCCCTCAGGGGGCGCCCTGCCTCCCCTTATATACTGGGGGGCAGAGGTACAAGGTAGGAATCCCAGCTGGATATGGCCAAGGGATTTCCTTCTTAGAGATATACCTTACCCGGCCAAGATTGTATATTCCTTTTTATATAAGGCAAAATCTACCGGGTGCTACTATATCTCTAACTACAAGACTCGACCCATCCTCTATCCGAGTAGCCCATATGCTTGTGATGAGGTACCCGGTGCCCATGGCCTCCACATTGATGCCGTCGACTCCCTTGATTGGATCCATCAGGCTTGATGAAGATGATCTCGACGAAGCCCCTACCTAGCGCACCAACTGTCGATGTTTTACACCGGCAATAAATATATAGGGCTATTCATGAGACCGAAACTTGATGGATTGCAAAGGAACATGAAGAGTTTATGCTAGTTTAGGCCCTTGAGATGAGGTAATACCCTACGTCCAGTTGTGGTGTATTTCCTTTGAGGTTTCTCTGGTGAGATTTTCCGCTTGCCCTCAAGGGGCGCCCTGCCTCCCCTTATATACTGGGGGACAGGGTTACAAAGTAGGAATCCCAATCGGATTACGACCAAGGGATCTCCTTCTAGAGATATAACATGCCCGACTAGGAGTATTTTCCTTATCGTACAAGGTTTAGTCTACCGAGTTCTATCATATCTCTAATTACAAGGCTAGGCCCATCCTCTTTTCGAGTGGCCCAATAGCTTCTCATGAGGTACCCCGGGCCCATGGCACCAACACATATACAGAAAATTCAACAGCCAGTCTACTTCGTCAGCAAGGTCCTAGCTAACTCAAAGATGAGATATCCTCAAGTCCAGAAGCTGCTATATGGCCTACTCATCACTGTTTGGAAGCTGGTGCACTATTTCCAGTCGCATCAAGTCACAGTGGTCACATCGTATCCACTCGGCAATGTCCTACACAACTACGAGGCCACCGGCCAAATAGCTAAATGGGCGCTCGAGTTGATGGTGTTCGACATCACCTTTCAGCCACGGACAGTAATTAAATCTCAAGCTCTAGCTGACTTTGTGGCCGCGTGGACAGAAGTTCAGACAACTACAACAACCGACAAGCTAGAGTACTGGACAATGTACTTCGACGGTTCACTACGGATCGGTGGTGCGGGGGCTGGCGTTGTGCTGACGTCACCTACTAGCAAAAAACTGAAGTACGTCCTCTAGATCCACTTCCCGGCTTCCCACAACGTCACCGAGTACGAAGCACTCATCCATGGGCTCCGCGTTGCCATATTACTCCACATCCGTGGGGACTCTCAACTCATGGTGAGCCAAGTCATGAAAGACTAGACATGCCTTGACAATACAATGGTAGCATATTGTCAGGAGGTCAGGAAGCTAGAAAACAAGTTTGATGGGCTAGAAATAACTCATGTATTACGACAATACAACGATGCTCAGATGAATTGGCTAACATGGGATCCAAGAGAGAAGTGGTCCCGACTGGGATTTTCATCGAGCAACTAATGGAGCCATCAGTCAAGAAGAAATCAATGCCTGAACAGTCGGGGCTGAACCTACCCCGTCAACAGAAGAAGTGCTAGTCGTCTCTCAAGATTGGCGGACTCCAGTACTCAAATTCCTCTTGGATGATGAACTCCCAGAAGATTGCAGTGAAGCCAAACAAACCAAATGTCGAAGCAAATGTTTCCTAGTAGTCGGAGAAGACTTGTACCGAAGAAGTGCATCTGGAGTCCTCATGCGCTACGTCACACCCAAGGAGGGCAAGCAGATTCTGCAATCGATCCACTCGGGCATATGTGGCAACCATGCCGCATCTAGTATGTTAGTCGGAAAGGCTTACAGGTAGGGCTTTTTCTGGCCAACAGTAGTAACAGATGCTAAAGACATAGTTCACACATGCGAGGGTCGTCAATTCTATGCAAGACAAACAAATCTTCCAGCCAAAGCACTTCAAACCATCCCAATCTCTTCGCCCTTTGCAGTCTAGGGGCTTGACATGGTCAGGCTATTCAAGAAAGCGCCAGGAGGGTTCACACACTTGTTCGTCGCAGTGGATAAATTCACAAAGTGGATTGAGGCAAAACCTATTGCTACCATAACAGCGGCACGAACAAAGGACTTCATCATGAGTATATTATACTGATTCGAGGTTCCTAACCACATCATCACGGACAACGGTACTCAGTTCACGGGTGGCGTATTTCAAGATTTCAATTTTGGCATCAAGATCTGTTATGCTTCTGTGGCACACCTGCAAAGCAATGGGCAGGTTGAGCATGCTAATGGCATGGTCTTACAAGGTATCAAGGCTAGGATATTCGACCGACTACAACCATATGCAGGGCGGTGGGTACATATGTATAAAGTTTTTCTCTGACTCACTACATCGATTGTTTCAACCGAGTAGTGAGTCCGGGGCTGCATGTATTATATGTGCTTTGTTAACAAAATACGAGCTTGTTTTATCTAAGTTATGAAGTTTTACAATGATTATGTGTTAACGCCAAAATTTGGCACGGCACATATCAGATTCGGTAAAGATAGAAGCTATATCAACCGGAGGATATTAATCCAGAAGAAACCGGATTTGAGAAAGAATCATCAGGACCACGTTATGGCAGTTATTTATCTTATCTATTAGATAGTTTTATCTTTTAGGAAACCCGATCTCTTGTCCGATCAGGTCTGTTAGTTTTCCTTTTCTAGTTAGGAAAGTTCTGTTCCGTGTCCTATAAGGACTCATGTAACTCGGGGTATAAATACGTACGCCCGGGCACCTTGTAAATTATCACAACGATCAATAAACTTCGGCGCATCGCCACCCTTTCGATGGGTTCTTGCTTCTCGAGCGGGGCTGCATCGGTTAGGTCCGAACTACTAGATTGATAATGATAAGTTTATCCTTGATGGGTCGATGGGTTTTATGTGATGTTCTATCGGAGTGCTTAGCCGATAGGTTATCTGTTGTCACAGCCGATTGCGTCTTTGTTTTACACTATCATCGGCTTCCCAGCCGATACACATGTTCTATCAGTAATCGGCTAACTTATATTGCAATTCTTTTATATACTACATAAAGCCGACTGTACTATATTCATTATTTTGCCTATCTACTATATCATCGGCCTCTAGCCGATGTCCAAGTGTTTATTTATCAGTCGGCTGGCTTTTTATCTATTTATATTATCATCGACTATATTATCGGTTTCTTAGCCGATGCGCAAGTATTGTTGACCGCGTACCCGGACACGAGGACCGACAAGGACCCGGACGCGAGCACGCCGAGGACGAGGGCCCGGGTACAGGCGTAGCCGATGTGCGAGCACTGTTGGCGCCATCGGCTGAAGGAAGATTCTATCGGCTTATCGGCCAATCGCTGCTGGTAGCCGGACGCGGGTGCGAAGACCCGGGCGCGGCACGAGGTCCTAGGCTCGGGCAACAGACGAGAACTAGAGCGTGGGCAACAGGCGAAGACCCGGGCGCGGACACAGGCGAGGGCCCAGGCAAGTCGGGCAGTCGGCTCAGGGGAATTCGGTACAGGAGCTATCGGCAATCGGTTGGAAGGAGTCTACATCAGTCTGTCGGCCGATTGGGTTGTTGGCTAATATTTTCTATCTCCTTGTCAATTGCTGGGTCAAATTGACTGGCACACCTACGAACCTCAACACTTTAGGACCTGCACTGGAGTAAAGCAAATCTCACAGGCCTTCGCGTGTCTCGCAAGACGCCGAACGGCCCCCGGCGGTTTTCGGCGTCAACACGTTTTTGGCACGCCTGGTGGGACACAGAACTTCAACATGGCTGGAAAAGAGGTCAGCACAGACAATATGATTCCAGTCACAATGGAAGACTTGACCGAAGAACAAAGACAACAAGTGGAGCAGAACATTGCTGAATTTCGAAAGCTTTGTCTAAAATCCTTCGATATGACGGATCAAGGGCCGATTCAAAAATCCCAATTTCCAAAGCCTGTTCTGGTTGGTGAATCGAGCCATACATCGCCTGTGAGTTCACAGAAGCCAATTCAAGACATGTTTAATGAAGCAGTTCATCATGCGTTGACTGATCAATCTAGGGTATTGGTGGACACATTATAGAGCTTGATCAAGAAGGCGGTGGGGCCGATTCAAATGCCTGGGGGGCAACAAGATGGGATTCCTCAAGGATATCAAACTACGTACTATGGGGGGCATCAACAGAGTTATCCAGAAGCTGTTCCTGAGTACAATTATCAGAGGGAATATCAGAATCAGAATCGGCTACCAACTCCACCTCTGCGTTATCACGGCGAAGATCCAAAAGAAGATTTATCAGCAAGAGTCACAGAGGTGATAAGAGAACAATTCGGACTAAGACCGAAGAAGGAAATATTTATGTATCGGCCTCCATATCCAGATTGGTTTGGTAGAGCTCCGTTGCCGCGCCGATACAGAATACCAGACTTCTCCAAATTCTCAGGGCAAGATGATGTATCTACAGTGGAGCATGTCAGTCGATTCTTGGCTCAATGTGGGGAGGCATCAGCTGAAGAAGCTTTGAGAGTTAGATTCTTCCCACTGTCGCTATCCGGATCGGCCTTCACATGGTTTTCTTCATTACCACCAAATTCAGTTTGGGTTGGCCGATTTGGAAAAGCAATTCCACAAGTATTTCTTTATGGGATTCAGGAGATGAGTTTTGATAGACTTGACATCGGTAATACAGAAGCCGGAGGAATCAGTCACAGAGTATATCCAGCGGTTTCGTGATGTTAGAAGCCGATGTTATAGTTTAAGTCTGGATGATGCACAGCTGGCCGAGTTAGCATTCCAAGGTTTGGTGGCTCCGATCAAGGAAAGATTTTCATCAGAAGACTTCGAGAGCCTAGCACACCTAGTACAAAAGGTATCGGCTCATGAAAGCCAATTTCAAGAGGCCAGGAAGGAATATTGAGGCCCAAACAGAAGAAGAATTTTGAAGTTTGATAACAAACTCCGAAATTGGGGGGCATGTGTTAATGCCAAAATTTGGCACGGCTCATATCAGATTCGGTAAAGATAGAAGCTATATCAACCGGAGGAAATTAATCCAGAAGAAACCGGATTTGAGAAGGAATCGTGAGGACCACGTTATGGCAGTTATTTATCTTATCTATTAGATAGTTTTATCTTTTAGGAAACCTGATCTCTTGTCCGATCAAGTCTGTTAGTTTTCCTTTTCTAGTTAGGAAAGTTCTGTTCCGTGTCCTATAAGGACTCATGTAACTCGGGGTATAAATACGTACGCCCGGGCACCTTGTAAATTATCACAACGATCAATAAACTTCGGCGCATCGCCACCCTTTCGACGGGTTCTTGCTTCTCGAGCGGGACTGCATCGGTTAGGTCCGAACTCCTGCGAGAGGGTAAGACTCGTCACCCCTTATCTAGGTGTATCTGCTCTGTTTATGGCTGCATTGGTTCGATTCGATCTCTTAGGCCGATCAGGTATACCACATCACGCGTGCATAGTCTTCATCGGCTTACTGGGAGCGATTTATCATCAGTTTGTGCTGCATCAGTTGGGTCCGACCTACTAAACTGCTCGTGATAAATCGTTCCTGCTAGGTTGATGGTTTCCATGCAAGCGTCTTATCGGAATGTATAGCCGATAAGTTATCTTATTACATCACAGTTGCATTAGGTCTATCGTCTCATCGAGGTTCTTTTATCATTATTAATCTGTGCTGCATCAGTTAGGTTTGAACTACTAGATTGATAATGAAAAGTTTATCCTTGATGGGTCGATGGGTTTTATGTGATGTTCTATCGGAGTGCTTAGCCGATAGGTTATCTGTTCTCACAGCCGATTGCGTCTTTGTTTTACACTATCATTGGCTTCCCAGCCGATACACATGTTCTATCCGTAATCGGCTAACTTATATTGCAATTCTTTTATGTACTACATAAAGCCGACTGCACTATATTCATTATTTTGCCTATCTACTATATCATCGGCCTCTAGCCGATGTCCAAGTGTTTATTTATCAGTCGGCTGGCTTTTTATTTGTTTATATTATCATCGACTATATTATCGGTTTCTTAGCCGATGCGCAAGTATTGTTGACTGCGTACCCGGACACGAGGACCAACAAGGACCTGGACGCGAGCACGCCGAGGACGAGGGCCCGGGTACAGGCGTAGCCGATGTGCGAGCACTGTTGGCGCCATCGGCTGAAGGAAGATTCTATCGGCTTATTGGCCGATCGCTGCTGGTAGCCAGACGCGGGCACGAAGACCCGGGCGCGGGCACAGAGATCTGGGTGTGGGCACGAGGTCCCGGGCTCGGGCAACAGACGAGAACCAGAGCATGGGCAACAGGCGAAGACCCGGGCGCGGACACAGGCGAGGGCCCAGGCAAGTCGGGCAGTCGGCTCAGGGGAATTCGGTACAGGAGCTATCGGCAATCGGTTGGAAGGAGTCTACATCAGTCTGTCGGCCGATTGGGTTGTTGGCTAATATTTTCTATGTCCTTGTCAATTGCTGGGTCAAATTGACTGGCACGCCTACGAACCTCAACACTTTAGGACCTGCACTGGAGTAAAGCAAATCTCCCAGGCCTTCGCGTGTCTCGCAAGACGCCAAACGGCCCCCGGCGGTTTTCGGCGTCAACATTATGTTATGTTTGCCTGAGTATAGCTTTTTGAGGAGAACAATTTTTATTAAGTTCCTATCGATCAACTCAGCACAGACTATATGGTCGAGTAAAGCTAATGATAACTAAGGAAAACCAAGAACTCGACTGCATTATACATATATTTACACATGTCTTTACAAAAGCTTTATATACGCCGACTGCATAATGGTTTGTTCTTACATTCCTAGGTCTTTTGTGATCACCTCTGCAGTTGGCCTCGCCTAGGTGATCAACTCCAGTGCTTCCTTAGGTGTTGTCTCTTCGGCAAACCCCTCACCAATGGCCTCGAGGTCTACCCTAGGGTAGATTGACTTGGTCATGACAAGGGTCTAGGCCATGCCGATAGCAACGCACTCGTCCAAGTACTTTTTCAAGATACTCGGGGCTTCGCTAAGGAGTGCCTGCACCTGGGAGATTGTACTGGAGCTGGTCCCAACGTGGTGAGGATCCATAATGTCAAGGAGCCCTTTCACGGATTCGGCAAGAATCTCCCGTGACTCCTTGACGACTTTAATCTCCTCTGCAAAGGCTTGGAATTGGGTTTGGGTATTGGCTCTCGAAGCTGCTCAGATTCATTGCCAAGTATACTTGTTAGCCAAAACTGCAGTCGAAATAACAAAAGGATTGGTTAAGGTTATTATCGGAGGGAAGGCTTACTTGCATAGTCGGCCTCTACTTTGGCTTTGGCCTTCTCTAGTTCAGCTTTAGCCTTTTCAACTTTCTTCAGCTCAAGTTCCTACTGTTTTTTCTCCTCTGTCTAGGTCTTCAACTCAGCTTTGAGGGCTATATATCAGAATAGTCAAGAACTCGAGATTACAGTAAGGACTCAACTAGGCAGTTGGTGCAACACCCTGCCCTCCAGAACCGCATAGCCCAGCCCAACCGACGGACGGGCCCACTTACACATAGCACCCCACTTACACTTTCGTCCTCGCTTCGTGTAAAAGGGTTAACCCGGAAGTGCTATGGTTGGAGGGACAAGACCTTATAAGTTGGTTCAACCCTTGCTCAACTAGCAAGGTGGTACTAATCATGTGCACACTGCACTCATGGGCCACATAGGCCCAAATCCTAATTGGGCCAGGATGTCACACACACCCCCCCTCAAAGGACCTGGCGTCCCCGCCAGTCCAACTTACCCGCATAGCCACACAGGCATATAGGCAAATGTCCAGGAACGCGCCCCCTCTTAGCGCACGTCTGTACGTCCAGTGCCGGCGCCATATGCCATGCCATGTGCCTCACACCGAGCCCACATGCGTCATGCGCCATATGCCCGCACACTGACCCGTACGCGCAACCGCGAGGGTCGGCTCTGATACCATTTGTAACACCCTGCCCTCTAGAACCGCACAGCCCAGCCCAACCGACGGACGGGCCCACTTACACATAGCACCCCACTTACACTTTCGTCCTCGCTTCGTGTAAAAGGGTTAACCCGGAAGTGCTATGGTTGGAGGGACAAGACCTTATAAGTTGGTTCAACCCTTGCTCAACTAGCAAGGTGGTACTAATCATGTGCACACCGCACTCATGGGCCACATAGGCCCAAATCCTAATTGGGCCAGGATGTCACAGTTGGGAAACAACAAAGTTGGAGAAATATACTTGGGATTTATTCAGGAAGACAAATACAGGAGACTTACTTCTGATCTTCTCGGCTAGAGCCCACTTTTCACCCCTAAGCTGGTCAACTGCTCCCCTTAGCCAAGTCTCCCTCTCCTGACTAGACCGTTCCTGGTTAGCCTTGGCGGCCTGGAGCTGGCCCAATCGTTGGAGATGGTGGGCGAGCTGGGTCAAGACCTTGTTCACTTTCTCTGAGCAGTTGACTATCTTCTGCTCGGAGCAAAAACAGAACAAAATAGAGTCAAGAGGCAGAGAACCAATACAAGGAAGACTGTCAATAACTCAATGTGGCGAGAGTCATACCTGGACTCCCTGGGACGCGGCGATTGCGACACGAAGAAGAACTTCACGCTCCCTCTCCGCTGCCTCCTCATCATGCTCGTAGCTTTCCGTAATTCCCTCGGGGGATACCCAATGGAATGTTCTCGGGAACTTGTGGGGAGGGGCTTCAAGTCTGGGGAGATCCACTTCATCTGAAGATGACGACGATATGGATGGCGACAAGGTCTTGGCTCCTGACTCGGCAGCTGCTGGGGCTTCAGGGACTCGCTCAAGGGCTGGAGCAATGGCTTCAGAACTCGCCCCTTGATCAACCGGCACTAGCAGTCCTACTGTCGAGACAGCTTCAGTTTCTACAACTGGGGCAGTCATCGGCTTAGCAGATGAGCTTGTTGGTGTTGGCTCGGCTGGGGCTGGCTCGGCAACAGGAGTAGTCGGCATAGTCTCCTTGATATCTATGTCTACTCGCCTCCTGTACAATGAGTCAAATATCAAGGCACTACTACACTGATCAAGATTTTCAGAAGATTCAAGATTGCTTACATCTTGGAGGACTTGAACTTCCACGAGGGGGCTCCAGATGTTGGCAGTGGAGAGCAGTTGGCTGTTGGGCTCGTCGGCGCGGTAGTTGATGGTGGCGATTTGCTCTTGGTCGACCTAGTCTCTGGTACGGCTGACTAGGGCATCGAAGCACTCGGTGGCACCGCTCTTTGGCTCGACGTTGCTGATTTCGTACTCGGTGGCGCCAGCCTTGGGCCCGATGTTGCTAAGCCTGGTGGTGTTGGTCTTGGGCTTGGAGACAATGGCTTTGGACTCAGCGGCCTGGGAGCAGTGCTGGTGGTGTCTTTTATCTTCAGGCTCCCGGCTACAGTACTCAGCTTGCTAGCTCTCTTCTTGCTCGGGTCTTCGACAAGTTTTTTCCTAGCTCTCTTGGAGCTGGGTTGGGCAGCAAAAGGACTCAATGGCCTTTTCTTCGATTTGGCGGCTGACAAAGTTTGGGAGTCATCATCAAACTCCTCACATTCCTGCAAGTGATTCAACAATACATTACAGAGCAATCCAAGATACACATCTATAAACATTCATCATAGATGGACAACAAGTTAACATCAGCATTTCAATATTACCTTTGGACGAGGCCTTTTCTGGCTGTAAGCTACGGTGGCATGCTCTACATCTTCTATCTCAACCACCCCGTTGGTGAAAAAGCTGAGCAAGATATCAGTCACCTTGTGCTTGTCAATCAAATCTAGGTATTCTTGGCTAGGATCATTTTTTTCCCTCATAATCCTAGCCGAGTGGCTTCTCAGCTTCAAGGGCCGGATACGATGGTTCAGAAAACATCTAGCCACCCAGGGACTAGTCAATCCAGAGTTCTTCAGCTTGTCAATTCTCTCCATCAACTGATACACTTGGCCCATCTCCTCAAAGTTTGGCATAAAAGACTAGCTGGGCACGACCTCCGAAGACAAACTAGTAAAAAGGGGCAGACAAGGTTTGAGATCAGAGCAATAGAACCATTATCTATGCTAGCCCTTAAGGGAGGTTTTTAGAGAAACATGGAGATAGATCTTTTTCATTTCGTTCCAAAGTTGGAGACTGGCTCCCCCTATCACTTGGACTTTGTTTTTGGAAGGTTGAGGTTTAATGTGGAATAAGTATCGGAACAGCTTGAGATGGGGCTTCACACCTAGAAAACATTCACATAAAGTTGCGAAGATAGAGATTTGCAAGATGGAGTTGGGGTTCAGTCTCACCAAATTGGGGTGCCAGAATCGATTCCCCTTCAGCCAGACGCCAATGGATGACTTCACGGCGCTGCAATCTCAGTGACTTCTCCAGATATTTCAACTTTGTCGAGCCGCAATCCGATGTCGACCAGGTCTTAGCAGACACCTCTGGGATTTCTGAAGCTCTTGGCATGGCTAGAGGCGAGGAGATTTTGGGGAAATGCTATTGGGGGCTTGGAATGGATGCGGAGCAGCAGAATCGCCCGAGTTTTGAGCAGGAACTGCTAGCAATGGCAAACCCTAGCGAGGCAATGTGTGAAATTTTGGCACGGAAGCTAGAAGACGAAATGATTGGTGGATTGGAGAAGATGAGGGAATCTTTTCTCTCTCTCCCCACTTTTATAGAGCCTATGCTGATAAGTGGATGTCGATGTTTTACACCGGCAATAAATATATAGGGCTACTCGTGAGACCGAAACTTGATGGATTGTAAAGGAACATAGAACAATTTTGTCATGCCTAGAAATTTGCTTTAATTAAAAATTATTTTTGGGTAAATCGAAATACAAGAATACGCTAGAAAATTTCTGTTGAAGAAAGTGTTTGAATAAAATTTTGAAATTTTCAATATTAAAAATCCCAAGTTGACAATTATAAATAAATGCTTGGACACTTTTATATTCCCAGGGTTTTTGTCAGAATATTTTAAGCATTTAAGTATTTATGATAATAAACCCTTTCTGTTTCGTAGTGGCATTTATTTCTGGTAAATTCCCTACGATTTAATAAGCTCTCTGAAATTTTCTCAGAATTTTTGGAGCTCTAGAATTAATTTTAATAGGACAAAGATCATTTCTATAATTAGATAAATCTATAATAAATCCCTGTCTTTTCCCCTGTTCGGGTCATTCCGGTTCAGTCCTTTGAAGTCTCCCGTTCATCGTGAACTCTGACTCCCTTTTCTTCTAGGGTTTCGTGTCACTCCCGGAACCCTAAAACCCCCTCGACGTTCCGATTCTCAAAATATACCGATATTTCAAGCGATCGAATGTTTCCTAAACTATTCCCCCCGTTCTCGACTCCCAAAATATTCTCCATATTTTGGAAGTTCATTTATTCCGTTTTCTGAACTCCGTGAAATATATTCCACGAATATCCTAATTTCTCCGTCGACACAAAATACCCTCCATTTTTCCCTAAGTTCCTGATTCCGTAAATATTCCCAATTTTTCCTAATTTCGGAATATTCCTGCTAACTCCTTACAATATTCTAGAAATTCCCAAAATATTCTTATACTTGGAGGGTTCCAAAAATTCCGTTGAATCTCCTCGATTGCAAAGAAATATTTCGATTTCCAAAAGTATTTCGACGTTTTCGATTTTCTATATATATATATATATATATATATACGCCAACGTTCGTGACCCTCCAAAATTCCGAACAATTTCCAAAATTCCTAACACTTCTTGAAATTCTAAAATTTAAATTTTAAATTTGGAGAATTTCTGGAAAATCCCCAAAAATCCCCACCTTTTCTCCTTCTTTTCTCTTTCCTTTTTTTTCTTCTTCCAATTTTCCCTTCTCCTTTTATTTTTTTCTCTCCTTCTTTCTGGTTTCCTCCCTCCTGTTCATCTTCTTCTTCTCTGCTTCTCTCTCTCGGGCCTGCCCCTGCTCCTGCCCCTGCAGCTCCACACGGCCCGCGCCGAGCTCGCCCAGCCCATGCCGTCCCAGACCCGGTCCCCTCCACCTCCCGTCTCTTTCTCCCCCACATCCCAGAGAAGCGGCGCTGTATCGTGCCCACGTTGCCGTGACGACCGTGCCCACTCCTGCTCCAAATTCGCCTCCTCGGCCATGATTCCGCCTCCCCATGCCCTTAACTAGCTCTCCCGAGCTCCCCTCTCTCGTTTCCCCTGCTCGCCCAAGCTCGCCGCGCCCCCAAACGCCCTCTCCTCCACGCTCTGCCGCCGCCGCCTGCCGCTGTCTCCAGCCACCCTTTGCTGCTGCCCCGAGCCACGCCGGGTTGCCACGACCCACCACTGCCTCCGCCGTGTCGAGTAGCGCCTCGGCGTACCCTTCCTCAAAGCCAACCGCCACCGGAGCGCTGCTGTCGTCCCGAGGAGCTCGCCGTCCCCTCCTCGCCGCTGAGCTCCCTGCGCCGCCTCCTTCACCAATAGGCGCTCCATGAACCTCCCCACGCCCGAAGCCGCCGCTGCCTGGCTTCGCCCGCTGTCGCCTACGCCTCCTCGCCACCTCGTCGTCGCCACATCATTGCCTGTCTCAGCCGCTGTGCCGCCACCGGCTTAGTGCCCTGCGTCGCTGTCTCCTCCTACTGCCCAGCGCACCACCCCGAGGCAGAGCGTTGCCGCCCTGCTGCCGCCATCCAGGGCCACCCGCCGAGCCGCCCCATCCCCTGCATGCCGTCGTCCTCGCCCCGTGCGTCCACCGTGCCGCCCAACACCTGAACCGCCCTGCTCTGTGCCCGACGGCACCGCCCAACGTGCCCTGCTCCAGGCTGCCGTCGTCATCGCTTTTGCCTGCACCGCAGGTGAGCTCCTAGACCACCGCCATTCTTTTCCTTTTTTTCCTCCCTGGTGCCCTGTGTTCTTCCCAAGCTCGCCGGCCAACGCATCACCATCGTGGTCGTCCTCACTACCATGCCATCACTGGCGTCATCGTCCTCGCCCCGGGGCTCGCTATCTCCCTCGCTGCCGCTTGCCGCCGACAAGTCGCCATGGCCGCGCCGCCTAGGTGCCGCCAAACGCTATCAACATCCTCGGCGTCGCCGGCCCCTGCTGCTGTTTCCTCCACGTTACTTCTGTGCGTCTCGGTCGTCGCCGGTTTGCCGTGCCGTCATGCCGTCGGTCCCGTCATCATCGTCTCCACCTCAGCACCGCCGCCCGCTATTCCTAGCCTCTGGCCGCGCCGTTTTCCGTGCGCCGCTGCCATCTAGTTATCGAACGCCACCGTCCTGAGCCATCGTTGTCTCGCCTGCATGCCATTGTCATCGTCTCATTGCCCGTCTCTCGTCGGTCTCAGCTCACCGATGCATCGCCGCCGTGGCACCGTCAATCGCTACCACTGTCGTTGACTCCCCGGCTGCCATGCCGGCGTGTCTCCTGTGCTGTGCCTTGGACGGCCGAGCTTGATTTGGCCCCTCGGCATGCCACTGATGTACGGACCCTGGCGTCTCCCCCTCCCCTATGACCCCGGCGTATATGTCTTCAAGCCATCCCGATCATCGATCCTTCGAAACCTAATTCAGACCGACCGATCCACAGAAAATACCAAGCCGATCGCAACCAACGGATTGTCCAGGTCGAGTCTCCACCGTTGGATCCACACGTCTAAATCCGATGCCACGTCAGTCCTAGCCAGTCCATCTCGTCTGCCACCTCAGCCCTATTTTCCACGTCATCGATCCACCTCATCGCCATCTCACCTTTTGTGCCACATCGGCAACCACATCACTAGCGACGTCGTTTCTTTGTCCACGAGGCAGACACATCACTCCAGTCCAACAACTCACCTTTTCCCTTGGTCCATGGAATTGGTCCATGGGATCTGTGTCCATGACAGTGGATTCCACTCATTTATCCATTCAAAAATAATTCTTTTAATTTAATTCCGAGAGAATATTCTAGAGAATATTCTTTTCCAATTCTTTTCGGATTTACTCTGAATTCGATATTCCAGAAGCCATATCTTTTCTGTCCGAACTACGATTCGACCCGTTCTTCTTCCTAAATTCATCTAAAATCATGCTTTACTTGTTTATGTTTTGTACTGTTTATTTGGAGTTTCCTAGTGTTTTTATCGTTTTGCGTGTAGTCGCGTATAATCGCCGTCTCGAAGGATTGCGGAGTCTACGGAAGAGTTCGGAAGGGCAATCGAAGACCTTTTGTTGCAAGGCAAGTCACACATTCATCCTTGAGCATGTTGAACCTACTTTGCGAAACATTTTATGATTTATAAATAAATTGCATGTTTTGCCAATTATATGGAATATGGGACAACTTATCCGTTTGCTTGAGACCCTATTTATTTGTTATCTATTCCTTGATAACTTTGGGTGATAAATGGACTAGCTTATGTCTCATTCCGTGACACAGCTAGAGATAGGACCTGCTTAGCCATGCTTAGTACCACTAGATCACTGATGGGATAATCACATTATTTCTATATTTGGTAACCTGATGAGCTGCGTGCTCGAGATGTTTGACCATGGTGATTGGTCATAACTAATCAACTAAAATGTGATCCAATGGTCGGCTGTTGGTGCATGTTTTTGCTGGTCGCACCTATGGCAGTTAAGGACTGGTTCGCGGGAACCCCTTGAGCAGATTTCCGTACAAGCACAAGCCAGCGTGGGCCATGGCTGGGCTTGTAGCGTCTCTTCTCCCTCTCCTAGGCACCAATGGTGAGGATGGGTGTGATGGAGTTGGGTCGGCCCGGAGTTGGGTTGATCGGCTTTCAGATTTATCGTGGTGCAAGGGGGGTAGCCTGGCCAATATGGGGTGTCCTGTCGGCAGGTGCAATCTCAGCGTGGTGTGGATGGTTAGGGAGAGGTTGCATGAATGGTCCTGTCACGGCCTCTTTACCATGGGTTATGGGCACATGGAGACACGTGCGAGGCTGTGTCTTGTGGGTAAAGTTGTACACCTCTGATTAGAGTAAATCTATTCAAATAGCCATGCCTGCGGTTATGGGCGATTGGTCAAGACTCACCGTTTTTAGGCTCACCCTTACTTAATTAACTTGACTTAATGGAACTGGTATAGTTCAGGTGGATGGTTTGGGCCTGATCAATGTGGTGTAGCGTTATTCAGTGATGGATTAATACTGATCCAAATAACAACTGTTTTACCTATTTTATAACTACCATTGTTTACAACTGCCTTTACGCAAATGAGCCACCAACCTCCCTTTGAAATCCCGTGAACAAATGCATCATTGGTGTGGCTTGCTGAGTTTGGTGGGTGGTACTCAGTCTTGCTATGTCCCCTTTTCAGAAGTGAAGACCTTGGCTTATACCCCAGTTAAGCTTGCCTATGGAGTGGAGCTGAAGTCACGCTAGTTTCGCCTTTCCACTGCTATTTTCTTCTGTGTGAGGACTAAGTGCCTCTTATGTAAGTATTTACGCTTTCTTTATGTTTGGATTTGTTTATTGATTTGTCATTTTGTGTACCCTGGCTTGATTCCTGGACAAGGATTTTAATACACAAATAGTCTGGAAATTGGCTAAATTTCTAGGCGTGACAAATTTATACTGGTTTAGGCCCTCGAGATGAGGTAATACCCTACGTCCTGTTGTTGTGTATTGCCTTTGAGGCTTCTCTGGTGAGATTGCTTCTTCTGCCCTCAGGGGGCGCCCTGCCTCCCCTTATATACTGGGGGACAGTGTTCCAAAATAGGAGTCCTAGTCAGACAACGACCAAGGGATGCCCTTCTAGGAATACAACGTGCCCGACTAGGACTGTATTTTTGCTGTCATACAAGGTTAAGTCTGCCGAGTTATATTGTATCCCTAATTACAAGGCTAGGCCCATCCTCTGTCCAAGTGGCCCATATGCTTGTCATGAGGTACCTGGGGCCCATGGCCTCCACAGTAGCCCCTGAGACCTTCATAGTTGAGTCACAGCTGATGCCGAGTGCTCATCCTCCCGGTGAAGAATTCCCGAGTGCATTACTCCCGAGTACTCTTTGTTCGAGTGCTTCTTCTCCCGAGTCCTGCTTCATGTCAGCTGGCAACGAGGCTATGAAGGGCTTCATGTAGAAATATGAATAGTGTGCACCGAATAGGCGCACCTATTAGGTGTAGCCCCCGACTTTGTGCTTAATTGTGAAACAATTAAACATAAAGTCAAAGATCTTTAACCTTGTAGTCTTTCCCGAGTAGTGCACTACTGGTATATGAGACTCTTCAGCATCATGTTAGCTAGAATGATTTTTGCTTATGGCAAATAATGGCTAAGCATGTAAGCCGAGTACCACTTTATGGATTTTAACCCAATACGTGGTTAGGTGTACTTGAGAGATACCTGCATCCCCAATTTTAATGGAGACCAGCTGTCGATCCTTATAAGGATATATCCTCAATACTTGGTAAATAATACAGATACCCGAATGTATACACTCGGCTGTAGGCTTGGCATGAAGCATATCTGATTATTTAATCGGTTTCTGTGAATAGCACCTGCACTGTGATTTTAACAGAGTTAGTGAGCGGCCCAATAGAGCGTGCTATCGAGAAACTCATATCTTTGGCCTACTACCGAATAAGCCAACCTAAACCGACCCACCCAGCGCAGCCCTATAAAATTAGCATCCCTCACATGTCAGGATGTGTACTTCAACGTCGATGACCGCAATCAACCAGAGGAATCCTTGTCCGCAAGCTTTTTCGACTTATGTTCTGGATGCAACATGATTGCCATAGATGCCCGAGTAGGTATATTGCAGGATCTGCCTGCCCTCCTCAGGTGTGACGTAGTGCATGAGAACTCCGGATGCGCTTTGACGATATAGGTCTTCTCTGACTTCGGCAAAGCCGAATAAGGTACCCGAACCCCGCATTAACATAGGATTCGGCTGGTGACCCTCATGGGGTGTACCTTACCCAACAGAAGTATAGCCAAATAAGGTACCCGAACCTTGCATTAGCACAGGATTCAGCTGGCGACCCTCATGGGGCATACCCAACCTGGTAGAGTTGTGACCAAATAAGGTACCCAAACCTATCATTAGCATAGGATTCAGCTAGCAGCCCTCATGGGATGTACCCTACCTAGCCGAGTGGTACACGAGCCCCGATTGGCTTCGGAGGTCGGTTATATTAGCCGAATAAGGTACCCGAACCTCGCATTAGCATAAGATTCGGCTGGCGACCCTCATGGGGCATACCCAACTCAGCGGAATGGTACCCGAGCTCCGACTGGTGCCAGAGGTCGGTTGTTAGCCGAATAAGGTACCCGAACCTTGCATTAGCATAGGATTTGGCTGGCGACCCTCATGGGGAGTACCTCACCCAACAGAGTTGTGACCAAATAAGGTACCTGAACCTAGCATTAGCGTAGGATTCGGCTGGTGACCCTCATGGGGCGTACGTCACCCAGCCAAGTTGTGACTGAATAAGGTACCCGAACCTAGCATTAGCGTAGGATTCGGCTGGCAACCGTTATGGGGCATACCTCACCCAGCCGAGTGGTACCCGAGCTCCGACTGGCATCGGAGGTCGGTTTTTAGCCCACACACGAGTCCCGACTAGTGCGAGTACTCAGACAATGGCCCTCATGGAGCATTCCAAGTGATTCTTGAAGCATCACACTCCAAGCATTTCTTGGCAGATTGGTCCAGCCCCCGAGCGTAGGAGATAGGCTCATAGCCTTGTGTTCCTGTTACGTGTATCCGGAACTGGTCCTGCATTATAAACATATCGGATGAGTTGCATCTGATGATGAAAACAATCACTCGAAGAAAATTTATGTATTTTACAATATATGTAAATATGTGTTCCTCCTCTTATTGATATTAGTTTCCTCGAGTAGTTGACCCCTTACGTTTAAGCACTCTGCCCGACTAGTCATAGCCCCCTAGCGTCAGGAGTTGGCTCATGGCTCTTTTCCAAACACGCGTTTTGGGTGACTTGAGTTCATCTTTCATGGAGCAAAGTTTCACGGATCAAAATTTATGCTACTCGAGTACTATTGCAATCATTAAGAGAAAAAATAGAAAAATGTGCAGCTTGTACACCTATTAGGTATAAGCTACTACGGCATTGGCGAGGCCAAGTGAAGAAATATTTATCAGAAAATGACTTAGCTGTTCGGTATTGCATAAGTTGGGAGTGGGGATGCCATCCTTGCATTTGAGCTTTTGAGCCCTCGAGCATGTCACTTATCATTCTGATAATCTTCAGTTCTAGGAGGTCGAAGACGCTTGTGACCAACAGCCACAATGAAGTCGTCCGACTTGCGTTTGCGGTTCCCAGCCTTAGTCGGGGCCGCATCATCGGTGTCCTTCCGCTCCTTCTGTCAGGGTGCCTTTTTGTCATCGAGGGCCTTAGCAACAGCGCCGGCCGAGTCGGCGTACTTGTTTGCCATGTCAAATAGAGCCTTGACAGAGTTGGGAGGCTTCCGAGTGAATTTAGCGATGAACATGTCTTTGACTCCTTTTCGAAAGGCAGTGATGATGACCTCGTCCTTGATCTTTGGGATTGAATTCTTCTTCTTAGAAAACCTCTTGATGAAGTCATGAAGAGAATCGTTCTTCCTTTGATGCAACTGATACAGATCGTACTCGGAAGATGGCTTCTCATATGTTCCTTGAAAATTGGCGATGAAGCGTTCCCGGAGTTCTCCCCAGGAGCCGATTGATCTCTTAGGATGTCCTGTTAGCCATGTCCTCGCCGAGTTGCCTAGAACGACTGGGAGGTAGTTAGGCATGGCCTTGTGATCTCCTCCAGCTGCTTGGATTGCTAGAGTGTAGACCGTGAGCCAGAACCTGGGGTTCGTCTTCCCATCGTATTTTTCAATTCCAGTCGGCTTGAAGCCTGGTGAACAATCGACTTGTTGCAGCTCATGGGTAAAGGCTGCTATACCTTCATCTGTGTGAGGACTCCAACTCCAACTACAGTGGTGAAACCATTCGCGGTGGAGGCCGAAGCGCTCATTCTCGTCTTCCAGTCGGTGACGCTCATCTTCGTCACGTTCGCGGCGTCGTGTGTTGATATCTTGCCTGAGATCATGTCATAGTCGGCTTCGGACATCCTGGTTGTCCCGATGGTCATCTTGATATCAGCGTCGCCGGTTGTTATTGTGGTTGCCGAGTGACGTGTGGCGTGACTCCGTGTGCAGCTTACTAGAGCCAGCCACGTGGCGTCATGTTGAGGTAGATGAGATCACCATTGGAGAAGCCGACCTATTGGTCAGTATGAGAGTGTCGCCCGATTGTTGACGCTGCTATCATGCAGCAGCGGTGATCATGGCTTTTATTCTTGCTATCGTTGAGGTGGCCCGGTGATCAGGCCCAAACTGGAGCGTGTCCAGTAGAGTTGCAGTGGCCACAACGTTCTATTGAGGAGTTACAAAAATGTCGTGGTCGCTAACTCGGGTTTGGAGGATTTGCTGCTGAGCAGTTCGCCCAACCTAGCGCAGGTCATCGTTGCGGGCGTGCAGGCGTCTTGCTTCTTCCTCTTGTTGTTCTCGCAGTCGGCAGGCCTCCTCCTCTTGTTGCTCACGTAGTCGGCGTGCTTCCTGAGTGGGAGCAGAACCCTTGGATATCATAAAGACTTCACATGGCGAAGAGAAGCTTGCCGAACTGCTGTCCGACTGAGAGTCGGAGTGTGAATAGTTGATGGGGTGATTACAACTCCGACCTCCCTAGATCCAATCTCGAGCGGCTCTGGGCCATATCCGAGTCGAACTCTAGGGGATCGGGTTTGCCGCAATGGACGTTGATTGAAGATATCTGCGGCGTTGCCGAGTTCAAATAAGAGATTGACGATCTCTTCCTTTCTTAGCCCGATCACGGCCGGCTCAAAACCAAGTCCGAGTCAAACACTGAAAGAAAGAGTTGTCCCTAGACTCTAACATGTTGAAGATTGCCACAGCAAGCCGACGAGGGTTGCCGCAGCGTTATGTAGGCCGATCAGCATGGAGTCAGCTTGATCCCTGGCCGATCAGATTGAATCCGAGTTGGACGGGGTAAGGTTGCCGAATTCGTTGGCGACGAAGTCGAGGCTCCCGAAGCTGATTGTTTGCCCGGGGAAGAAGTTGATGCCCTCGACTCCGGTGATTGGATCCATCGGGCTTGATAAAGATGATCTCGATGAAGGCCCTACCTAGCGCGCCAACTGCCGATGTTTTACACCGGCAATAAATATATAGGGCTACTCGTGAGACCGAAACTTGATGGATTGCAAAGGAACACGAAACAATTTATACTGGTTCAGGCCCTCGAGATGAGGTAATACCCTACGTCCAGTTGTTGTGTATTACCTTTGAGGCTTCTCTGGTGAGATTGCTTCTTCTGCCCTCAGGAGGCACCCTACCTCCCCTTATATACTAGGGGATAGGGTTATAAAGTAGGACTCCTAGTCAGACTATGACCAAGGGATCTCCTTCTAGGAATACAATGTGCCTGACTAGGACTATATTTTCCCTATCGTACAAGGTTAAGTCTGTCGAGTTCTATTGTATCCCTAATTACAAGGCTAGGCCCATCCTCTGTCCGAGTGGCCTATATGCTTGTCATGAGGTACTCGGGGCCTATGGCCTCCATAGTGGGCTTGAGCCTACAAATTCGGTACTAGGCCACAAGATATGAGTTTCTACATGGCATGCTCTATAGAGCCAATTGATAGCTGTGTTAAAATCATAGTGCAGGTGTCATTCACAGAAACCGATCAAATAATCAAGATACGCTTCATGCTAAGCTTATAGCCGGGTGTATACATTCGAGTATCTTGATTATTTACCAGGTATTGAGGATACATCCTTATAAGGATCGACGGCTGGTCGCCATTAAAATTTGGGATGCAGGTATCTCTCAAGTACACCTGACCACGTATTGGGTTAAAATCCATAAAGTGGTACTCGGCTTATATGCTTAGCCATTATTTGCCATGAGCAAAAATCATTCTAGCTGACATGATGCTGAAGAGTCTCATATACCAGTAGAACACTACTTGGGAAAGACTACAAGGTTAAAGATCTTTAACTTTATGTTTAATTGTTTCACAATTAAGCACAAAGTCGGGGGCTACACCTAATAGTTACACCTATTCAGCGCACTCTATTCATATTTCTACATGGAGCCCTTCATAGCCTTGCTGCCAGCTGACATGAAGCAGGACTCGGGAGAAGAAGCACTCGGACAAAGATTACTCGGGAGCAATGCACTCGGGAATTATTCACCGTGGAGGATGAGCACTCGACATCAGCTGTGACTCAACTATGAAGGTCTCAGGGGCTGCTGTGGAGGCCATGGGCCCCGGTTACCTCATGACAAGCATATGGGCCACTCGGATAGAGGATGGGCCTAGCCTTGTAATTAGGGATACAATAGAACTCGGCAGACTTAACCTTGTACGACAGGGAAAATACAATCCTAGTCAGGCACGTTGTACTCCTAGAAGGAGATCCCTTGGTCGTAGTCTGACTGGGACTCCTACTTTGTAACCCTGTCCCCTAGTATATAAGGGGAGGCAGGGCGCCCCCTGAGGGTAGGTTCATCAGAATCACCAAGATCACAATCATACATCCTCAAAGGAAATACACCACAACTGGATGTAGGGTATTACCTCATCTTGAGGGCCTGAACCAATATAAACTCTTCATGTTCCTTTGCACTCCACCAAGTTTTGATCCGATTGCCGGTGTAAAACATCGACGGGTCCGCAAGAAGAACGGTAAATGGCGCATGTGCGTCGACTACACCGACTTAAACAAGGCGTGCCCCAAAGATCCATTTGGTCTACCTAGAATAGATCAGGTGGTGGATTCAACTGTGGGGTGTAAATTTCTCTAGTTTCTTGACTGTTACTCGGGATATCACCAAATTAGCTTGAAGGAGGAGGACTGCTTGAAGACATCTTTCATCACGCCGTTTGGAGCATATTGCTATATCACTATGCCGTTCGGGTTGAAAAACACTGGAGCAACGTATCAACGAGCAGTTCAGCAGTGTTTACACACTCAACTCGAGCGCAGCATGGAGGCATATGTCGATGACATGGTGATCAAGACAAAGTCCAGGGAAGACCTCATCGCCGACTTGGAAGAAACTTTCCAAAGCCTTCGGAGATTCAAGATAAAGTTGAATCCAGAAAAGTGCGCTTTCGGTGCACCGTTCGGAAAGCCACTCTGCTTCATCGTATCACATCGAGGCACCGAGGCCAATACAGAAAAAATCAACACTATCATGAACATGGCACCCCCAACTAGCCAGAAGGACGTCCAAAAGCTGATAGTCTGCATGGCGACACTCAGCCGATTCATCTCCCGACTTGGTGAATGGGGCATACCCTTTTTCAAACTACTGTAGAAAGCGGACAATTTTCAATGGACACCCAAAGCCCAGCAAGCCTTCGAAGATTTTTTAAAAAATTTCCCACATCACCACTAGTGTTGGCGTCACCTATGCCCCAGGAACCACTAATGTTATACTTGGCGGCAACCACTTAGGTAGTCAGCATAGTGCTGGTAGTCGAGCGATTAGAGCCAGGTCATATACAGAAAATTCAACGGCCAGTCTACTTCATCAGCGAGGTCCTAGCTAACTCCACGATAAGATATCCTCAAGTCCAAAAGCTGTTATATGGCCTACTCGTCACTGTCCGGAAGCTGGTGCACTATTTTTAGTCGCATCAAGTCACCGTTGTCACATCGTATCCACTCGGGGACGTCCTACACAATCGCAAGGCCACTGGTAGAATCGCTAAATGGGCGCTCGAGTTGATGGCGTTTGACATCATTTTTCAACCACAAACAGCAATCAAATCTCAAGCTCTAGCTGACTTTGTGGCCGAGTGGACAGAAGTTCAGATGACTACAAACACAGATAAGCTAGAGTACTGGATGATGTACTTCGACGGTTCTCTACGGATTGGCGGAGAGGGGGCTGGCGTTGTGTTGACGTCACCCACTGGCGAAAAATTTCAGTATGTCCTCCAGATTCACTTTCCGGCTTCCCACAATGTATTCGAGTATGAAGCACTCATCCGTGGGCTCTGCATTGCCATATCACTCGGCATCCATCGACTTGTTGTGCAAGGGGATTCTCAACTCGTGGTTAGCCAACTCATGAAAAAGTGGACATGTCTCGACGATACTATGGTGGCATATTGTCAGGAGGTCAGAATGCTGGAAAGCAAGTTCGACGGGCTAGAGATAACTCATGGATTACGACAATACAATGATGCTGCAGATGAATTGGCCAACATGGGATCCAAACGAGAAGTGGTTCCGACTGGGATTTTTGTTGAACAACTACTAGAGCCATCAGTCAAGAAGAAACCAGTGCTTGAACAGTCAGGGGCTGAACCTACCCCAGCAACAAATGAAGTACTAATCATCTCTCAAGATTGGCGGACTCTAGTTCTTAAATTCCTCTTGGACAATGAACTCCCAGAAGAACGCAATGAAGCCGAATGGATCAAGCGTCAAAGCAAATGTTTTCTTTTAGTCGAAGAAGACCTATACCACAAAAGTGCATCCAGAGTCCTCATGCACTGTGTCACACCCGACGAGGGCAAGTAGATTCTACAATCAATCCACTCGGGTATCTGTGGCAACCATGCCATGTCCAGGACGTTAGTTGGAAAGACTTACAGGCAGGGTTTTTCCTAGCCAACTGTAGTAACAGATGCTAAAGATATAGTTCGCACATGCGAGGGATGCCAATTCTATGCAAGACCAACACATCTTCCAGCCCAAGAACTTCAAATAGTTCCACTCTCTTGGCCCTTGGCAGTTTGGGGGCGTGACATGGTTGGGCTGTTGTTAACGCCAAAATTTGGTATGATTCTTTATCAGATTCGGTTAAGGAAAAAATCACAGTCAACTAGCGGGAATTAATCTAGAGGAAGCCGAGTTTGGGAAAGGATCGTGAAGACCACGGAGAGGCAGTTAATATCTTATCTATTAATTAGGCAATGTTAGTATTTTTTTCTTTAGGAAACCTAATCTCGTGTCCGATCGGGTCTTATTAGTGTTTTCCTTCTGTAATTAGAAAATCGTGTGTCGTGTCCAATAAGGACTTGTATCAACTCGGGGTATAAATACATATGCCTGGGTACCTGGTAAATCATCACACAGATCAATACAATTTCGGCGCATCGCCACCCTTTTTGACGGGTTCTTGCCTCTTGAGCCGGGCTGCATCGGTTAAGTTCGACCTCCTGCGAGAGGGTAAGTCTCATTACCCCGACTAACGTATCGGCTAGGACTTCCTCGGTTAGGTCCAATATTCTAGCCGGTCTACGGTAGTCGGCTTACCACGATGTATCTATTCTGTCTACGGCTGCATCAGTTAAGTTTGATCTCTTAGGCCGAGTGGATATATCACATCACGCGTGCGTAGATTTTATCGGCTTACTGGGGATAATTTATCATCAGTTTGTGCTGCATCGGTTAGGTCCGACCTACTAAACTGCCTGCGATAAGTTATTCTTGCTAGGTTGATAGATTTTATGCAAACGTCTTATCGGGATGTATAGTCGATAAGTTATCATATAGTACATCACGATTGCATTGGATCTATCTGCTCATCGAGGTTCTTTTATCATCATCAGTCTGTGCTGCATCGGTTAAGTCCAACCTATTAGAGTAGTGTTAATAATTTTATCCTTGTTAAGCTGATGGGTGTCTATGCAATGTTTTATCGGAGTGTCTAGCCGATAAGTTATCTTTTATTAAATAAAGCCGACTGCATTGTTTAATTGTTATTTTGTTTATCTGCGCTGTTATCGCAGTCGGCTGGAGGGTAGTCAATTGATTTATTTATTTTGCCTATTTATGCCATCATCGACTTCCAGTCGATGTATAAGTGCTTTAGTTCATATCGGCAATCGGCCGATGAAACGAGTCCAAATCGGCTTCCAACCGATTGGCTCACTGATCTAATATTTCTATTTCCTTGTCAATTGCAGGGTCAAATTGACTAGCACGCCTACGAACCTCGAATTTAGGACCTGCACTGGAGTTAAGCAGATCTCCCAGGCCTTCGCATGTCTAGTGCATCGAACCATATCATTATCTCGTTCTCGACGCCGCTGGTGATTTTCAGTGTCAACACGTTTTTGGCACGCCCAGTGGGACACGAAGTTTCAACATGGCTGGAAAAAGATCAAATCTGACAATGTGATTCCAGTCACCATGGATGATCTGACGAAAGAGCAAAAACAGCAAGTAGAACAAAATATAGCCAATTTTTAGAAGCTCTGTTTGGAGTCTTTCAGTCTGACTAGACAAGGGCCGATTCAAAAATCTCAATTCCCGAAACCAGTTCTAGTCGGAGAATTGAGCCGTACACCACTTGAAAGTCCACCAAAACCCTTACAAGAGATGGTAAATGAAGCAGTGCATCACGCGCTTATCAATCAATCAGGAATATTGGTGAACACGCTGCATAACCTTCTCAGGAAAATGGTGGATGGATCAATTACTCAGGAGCCTAATCAGGGTCCGGTATATTTGCCAATAAAAATGGAGCCGGTTCAGGTTACTTATGGAATCAGAAAGGATGCATCTGCCAATGTGTTATCCCAGGATCCGATTGGGGGGCAACAGGATGACATACCTCCGGGGTATCATCGAACTGCCTATTATGGGGGGTATCAACAAAATTACCCAGGAGATGTTCTTGATTCAGGTAATTATCAAAGAGAATATCCTAAGCAGAATCGACTACCAACTCCACCCATGCAATATCAGCGGGAAAACCCAAGGGAGGAAGATTTATCGATAAAGGTTGCAGAAATAGTAAGAGAACAGTTTGGGATAAAACCAAAGGAGCAAACATTTATGTATCGGCATCCGTATCCTGAGTGGTTTGACAGAGTTCCATTACCACACCGATATAGAGCTCCAAATTTTTCTAAATTCTCAGGACAGGACAACATATCTACAGTAGAGCATATTAGCCGATTCTTTGGCACAGTGTGGAGAGGCATCGGCTAAGGAGGCTTTGAGGGTTAGATTTTTTTCCCTTCTCATTGTCTGGATCGGCTTTTACATGGTTCTCTTCATTACCACCAAATTCAGTTTGGGGATGGGCCGATCTGGAGAAACAATTTCACAAATACATTTTTGCTGGGATCCATGAGATGAGGTTGACGGACCTAACATTGGTTAAACAAAGGCTAGACGAAACAGTACCGGAATACGTCCAGCGGTTTCGGGATGTTAGAAACTGATATTATAGTTTGAATCTAAGCGATGGGCATCTAGCCGAGTTGGCTTTCCAGGGTCTCTTAGCTCCCATTAAAGAGAGATTTTCATCGTAGGAGTTCGAGAGTTTGGCACACCTTGTACAGAAGGTATCGGCTCATGAAAGCCAATTTCAAGAAGCAAAAAAGGAGAAGTTTCAAAGAAGGGTTGCTCAGGTGCAAGTTTATTCATCAGACTCAGATGATGAAGGATCCGATGTTGAAGTTGGATTGGCAGAGTGGGCTAGAAATAAGAAATCAGTATCATGCCCGTGGGTGAAGGATATCGGCAAGGAGGAACGATATGACTTTGACATCAATAAAGCCGATAAAATCTTCGATCTATTGCTACAAGAGAAACAGATACAGCTTCCGCCAAATCATGTAATTCCATCAGCCGAAGAACTAAAGAAGAAGAGATATTGCAAGTGGCATAACAGGATATCGCACCACACCAATGAATGCAAAGTTTTTCGGCAACAAATTCAATCGGCTGTCGAACAGGGAAGGATCAAGTTTGAGGACAAAAAGCCAATGAAAATTGATGGACATCCATTCCCCGTGAACATGGTTTATGCGGGATCATCGATGAATCAAGCCGATGAAGGAAGGCATCGGGAATTTAGAAGATCTATAATTACTTCATCGCAGCTGATAGATAAATATTCAAAACGCGAAGAGGAACAACGGGCTTCGTCATACAAGGAGGGATATAATCCACATTGGGATTGCCTGTTCTTTCAATTTTACTAGGAGCAAGGGATAAAATTGCCATCGATCAGAGATTGTCCTGAATGTAATGCTACAAGATCTCGGAATTTTGAGCATGAAGGATTTTCACAAGATCGGCCGCTTGAAAAACAAGCATCGGCACACAGCCGATTGGGGCCGATCCATGAAGAACTTTTTGAAGAAAACAATGAAGAGGGATTGCATGAAAAACAACAAATCCAAAATCCTCAGTGGTGTGCTAGTGGAATATTTACAAAAAATCAGAAAAGAAGGGCATAGCGGCTACGGCACCGAGAGCAACAGGAAGAACAACGGTGAGATCACAAGGAAGCCGATCATCGTCACAAGAGGACTAAACGGGTATGGCGTGTGAAGAGAAGTGATGATGAGGTTGATCCATCGGCTCCAGTAAACATGGTTTTCGTTTTGCCTCGGGAATATAAAGCACTTTCATCTGATGAGGAAGGCAATGAAGAGGTTTTTTCTCAGTTAACGCTGCAACCCAATCAGGCTATATTTGATAAGCTTGAAGAATCAAAGCATCGGCATTTGAAGCCATTATATATCAAGGGTTATGTGAATGTGAAGCTGATGACGAAGATGCTAGTTGATGGGGGGGGGGGGCAGCTGTTAATCTAATGCCGTATGCTACGTATCGGAAGCTGGGGAAAACTGCTGAAGATTTGATCAAGACAAATATGGTGTTAAAAGATTTCTGCGGGAATCCATCGGAGACGAAAGGCGTGTTGAACGTGGAATTAACAGTGGGGAACAAGACATTACCTACCACATTTTTCGTTATCGATGGAAAAGGATCATATAGTCTGTTCCTTGGCAGGGATTGGATTCACACAAACTGTTGCGTGCCCTCGACAATGCATAAAAGTCTGATACAGTGGCAAGCAGATCAAGTTGAGATAATTCTAGCAGATCAATCGACCAACATTGCAATGACCGATTTGCCGGTCTGGGAGGCCGATGGTGTCGATTGTTTGTCTAGAAAAGTGTGGGAGGGGGATTATCTTATGATCACCAGTCAAAGAATACAGCCGATTCAACAAGTCGGCTCAGAATTATTACTCTGATGGGCACCATTGAAGATTTCGAGGGAAAGTTGGACAAGGGTTTACGTCAGCCGATGATTGGAAGAAATTGATATAGGACTAGGAGATAGGCCAAGGCTGATGTACATAAGTAAAAAATTGTGTCTTGAACTTCGAGAAGAATTAATAAATTTGTTGAAAGAGTATCGGGATTGTTTTGCTTGGGAATATCATGAAATGCCAGGACTAAGCCGATCAATTGTTGAACATTGGCTTCCTATTAAACCAGGATATCGGCCGTTTAAACAGGCTCCAGGAAGATTTAAAGCGGAGTTAGATGAGCCAATCAAAGCAGAAATCACAAGGTTTTATGATGCAAAGTTTATAAGGCCGTGTCGATATGCTGAGTGGGTTTCTAATATCGTCCTGGTGGAAAAGAAAAATGGAAAATTGAGAATATGTATTAATTTCTGGGATTTGAATAAGGCTACCCCCAAGGATGAGTACCCGATGCCGATAGCAGATTTGTTGGTGGATGTAGCATCAGGTCACAAGATTATTAGCTTCATGGATGGCAATGCAGGATACAATCAAATTTGTATGGCAGAAGAAGGTATACATAAGACTGCGTTTCGATGTCCTGGAGCTATCAGCTTATATGAGTGGGTTGTAATGACGTTTGGGTTGAAAAGTGCCGGTGCGATATAACAAAGGGCGATGAATTATATATTTCATGATCTCATTGCCTTATTAGTGGAAATTTACATCGATGATGTGGTGGTTAAATCCAAGAGTGATGAAAGTCATATTTGCGAAAAGTGCTGGAAAGGGCAAAGAAATACAGACTAAGCATGAATCCCAATAAATGCGCTTTTGGTGTATCGGCTGGGTAGTTTTAGTTTCATGGTCATGAGCGAGAATTGAAGTTAGTCAACGGAGCATCAGAGCCATCAAGAATACAGAACCACCAATCAACAAGACAGAGCTACAATCATTGATCGGCAAGATTAATTTTGTAAGGAGATTCATATCAAATTGTCAGAAGGATTAGCCTTTTACTCCGTTGTTAAATTGAAAGCCGATCAAGAGTTTGTGTGGGGGGCAGAACACAGAAGGCATTTGATGAAATTAAGAGTTATTTAAGTTCCCCGCCTGTTTTGATTTCGCCGCAGAAAGGAGTGCCATTCAAGTTATACTTATCGGCCGATGAAAAATCCATCGGGTCTGTTTTGATACAGGAATTTGAAGGGAAAGAGCGAGTTGTATTTTATCTAAGCAGAAGGCTTTTGGATGGTGAAACAAGATATCCCGCGGTAGAAAAATTATGCCTTTGTTTATATTTCTCATGTACAAAGTTAAGGCATTACATCCTATCGGCTGAGTGTACGGTGGTTTGCAAGGCCGATGTGGTAAAATACATGTTGCCGGCTCTAGTCTTAAAGGGTGAGTGGTAAATGGGATTTTTGCCTTAACAGAGTTGACTGAGATATGAATCGGCTAAAGCGATCAAGGGACAGGCAATAGCCGATTTGAATGTGCAACACAGAGGAGTTCATGAAAATTATGTGGAGCCGATCCTGTGGACTTTGTTTTTCAATGGATCGGTTTGCAAGCATGGATCCGGTATCAGATTGGTCATTGTATCGCCTCGGGGGGCAAGTTTTGAATTTGCTTTTACAATTAAACCCTATCGGACCAACAATCAAGCGGAATACGAGGCGGTGCTGAAAGGACTTCAACTTTTAAAGGAAATCGGGGCCGATATCATAGAGATTGTTGGAATTCCTTATTAGTGATCAAGCAATTGTCTGGGAAATATGAGTGCAGAGATGATGTTTTAAGATCATATTATGAAGAATGTAGAGATTTATTGAAGGATTTCAGGATGGTATCGTTGGATCATATTCCTAGATAACAGAATTTAGAAGCTAATGATCTTGCACAAATTGCTTTGGGTTATCGGTTGAATGGACAGATTGAGGTTGAAATAGCCGATGGTCATATTCAGGATAAAGCCGATGATTGGAGACAAGAAATAATTGATTATTTACAAAATCCGTCACAATCGGTTTCTAGGAAACTTTCGGTATAAAAGCTACTAAGTATGTGTGCTTGATGGAGAGTTATATTATCGACTTTTGAAGGGTTCTGCTGAGATGCCTAAATTTAAGAAGCCAAAGTGGTTATGTGCGAAGTGCATGAGGGTGTTTGTGGAACTCATTAATCGGCTCATAAGATGAAGTGGATATTGAGAAGACTGGGATATTTTTGGCCGACAATGTTGGAGAATTGCTTCATATATTATAAAGGATGTCAAGATTGCCAGAAATTTGGAAATATACAGCGAGCACCAGCATCAGCTATGAATCCTATCATCAAACCGTGGCCGTTCAGAGGATGGGGAATTGATATGATCGGCCAGGTTTATCCTCCATCAAGTAAAGGACATAAATTCATATTGGCAGCAATAGATTATTTTACAAAATGGGTGGAAGAAAGTCACGTCCAAAGATGCGATTGAGTTTGTAAAAGAGCATATAATTTATCGGTTTGGAATTCCTCAGACAATAACTACCAATCAGGGATCTATTTTTGTGTCTGATGAGTTTCAACAATTTGCTGCCAGTATGGGAATTGAGTTATTGAATTCATCACCTTATTATGCTCAAGCTAATGACAGGCAGAAACTCAAATAAGAGTCTAGATCAAATTAATTAAGCGGAAGATTGATGAACAGCCATGAAGATGGCATACTACATTAGCCAATTCATTATGGGCCTATCGGATGGCATGTCATGGGTCTACTTGGGTGCCACCATACCAATTGGTATATGGACATGAAGCAGTTTTGCCTTGGGAGGTCTAAACATCGTTATAGGAGAAATTTCTTTACAAAATCAACTGCAGCCGATGATTATTTATAATTTGATGACAGATAAACTCGAGGATTCTCAGAATCGGTTAAGGGCGCTGAAAGATCAGGGAAAATAAAGCTAGGGTGGCTAGCATTATAACAAAAGTGATGAATAATCGTTTACTGAGGGAGATCTTGTATGAAGTTAATTGTCGACGGGTTCATAGATAGGTAAATTCAGAAAGTGGTCGCCTTAATTGGAAGGGCCCTATCAATTAATCGTTGTGTACCTGGCAATGCCTATATAGTGGAAGATCTGAGAGGACAGAGTTTTGCTTAAAGCACTTAATGGAAAAATCTCAAGAAGTATTATCCGAGCGTTGAGCAACTCCTAAACTCTGAATGCTGGCCGATTTCTAAAATAGTTCAGCAAGAGCCGATTGTTGTTAACATCGCCTAGATGCTGATATCAATTGGTATCGCCTTTAGAATAAAACAAATAAAAAGTATTATCAAGCGAAGATGGAATTAAGTATGAATAAGTAACAGAGCTGGTTAGATATGTACAGCCAAAAACTTCGGGCATGTTCTAGAGCAACATCATTCTCAATGTTAAGTTTTACAAGAATTCTGGATTTACAATCGCACGTAGGCGAATCTATCAATCTGTTATGTTGTGATATGTCTTCATCGAGCTTGGATGGTCTTTAAGCTCTTCCCGAATGACGACTTGGCGTACTGCGCTGCTCTTTGGATTCTGTTCTGCTATTCTATGTTGCAGCCGATGGACGAATTGTGATTTCAATGTCCTTCGGATTCTTCAAGCTCTGCCAGGCATATCGGCGTTTGTTCCTCCACTGATCAGTTTAGCTTGGGTTTCTTGAGGGCGGCTGGCCATGATCATCAAGCTTTTTCGTTTCAGATTGAGCGGACAGCCGATCATCTGGATGCGTAGCTAGAATCTTTTTTCGCGCGAATTGGCTATGATTGCCTGGTCTTAGCAATTGAATCTTAGGGATCTAAATAAGCGCAGGAGTCAACATCGATGAGTTCGTCGGGCAGATATTTCAATCTCAGAAAATCTTGCCCGTATTGGCCCACAATCTTCACCAGCGCATCTATGGGTTCAGTTGACAGGTAATATCCAGCAAATGTTCGCGCATGTCGGATGAAGGATGTCTGTCATCGCGCTGTGATTCCTCTTCATCAGTCTCCAGTACTGCCGATTCGAAGAAGAACATCGGCAAGACTGCAAATCGCATGTGTGAGTAAACGGATATGAAGAAAATGTAACCACAAATGAGACCTTGAGGGGATAGTGGCTGCTTGAGGATTACATCGCATAGTGGATAAGTAGGTTCTCTTTAGGCAGCCGACGTCACGCTGAAAGTAGAGAACGGCCTCAATACAGCTTCGGGCTGGCAACTGAGTTGGAAACAACTGGGGAGGTCATCGGCTCGATAAGGACGTGGTGAGGTGATTCAGAGCCGATGTACTCAAATTGAAAATAAGATTATAATGAAAAGACAAAAGAAACAAACAAATAATGTAAGAATCAGCGCTACAAGATCGCGGGATGAAGGAGCTGATGTTGCTTCGGACGAGTAGCAGGCGGCACTGTAACACGACTCGACACTAGTTTGCCTCTTTTGGGAAGCAGATGCCAACTTTTTGGTTTTGGTCATTGCGGTGACGACCGGAGCAGAGATGGAGGGGACACCATGCCCAAGGTGGATTGCCAATGGTGGTTGATATATTATGCGGCATTGAGTTGTTTTCGTTCCTTGTCGTCAGCCTGCAGAAAGATTATAGAATATGATCGGAAGACAATGATTAGCTTATGGATTTACCCTTCATCAGAATCGACATAGTCGGTTGAGTGGAGAAGTATGGTCCGATAGTTGAACAAGTTTCCTCCATCTACCACTGTCGGGCAAAAAGCCTTGTATGCATGCATGCTCCATGCTGTGCGGTTCCAAGTAGAGATTCTGTGACAACCGCAGCCGACAACTCAAAGCACTATTTACATTACCCCGGGCCTGAAGTTTATCAATAAAGAATAGGTGATTAGGAGTTGGCCGGGCAGTGTGAACGACGATGGATTGATAAAACTCATATGATGGTTTTTGTGATCGGCCTTTGAGAGAGACATTCGCAGAAGCAGGGGGTAAAGTAAGGGACTATAAGGTTTATCATGAGGCAAATGCAACAATGAGGGTCTATTTATTTGTTTATTCTCCTCTCCCACTCCCGAGCAGGGTGGAGAGCGATTCCTTTAAAGAAGGCTCACGTCACAAAAGACTTGATCGAAGAGTGTTGATAAAAGAAGCACATTATCATTTATCCCTTGCCTCTACGTTGGGAAGTCCATCCAGTCAGAATATGGGAAACTGACCTCCGAGATGGGGTGCCCTCACTCTTGTGTGTTTACTGACATTGAGTTTCAACAGTTTGCTGCAGCCAGTGAGATAAGGATCACTATCAATTGCTACCAATTATGATTCATCGTCTCTAGTTCATGCTCAGGACAGGAGTCCATATTGGCAGAGCCAAAAGGCTTCCAACAAGATTTGATGCGACTATATTAGCGGAAGACTATCGCCCTTGAATGCCCGCGAAGCCACGCGATTAGACATACCTACTCATAAGCTTGTGATTGCATGCTATTATGGGTCCCTGATTCCGCTGGATGTAGACATGGCCACGCTGTGGCGTCTGCGAGTTAAGTGTGCACGCGAGGGAGTCCCAGAAATGGCCTTGAGGTGTAAGACATTGAGCCACAGTGCACAACCACCAAGGACCGCCAATGTGGCCGACTCGTAATCTAGGACTGTTGCCGGATAGTTTTGTATTTTATCTGACATCGATGGTCATGAACAGGGATGTAATGGTACGCAGCGGGCCAACGATAACAATCTGATGCTCTAGACGACCCACTTCTATGTGCAGGATATAGTCAGTTTGGACAGACGTTCATGAGTTAGTCTAACCAAGCTTATGCATGGATAGCAGTGAACTGAATATTTGGCTCAGAATCCGGTTAAGAGCTGGTGAAAGGATCAAGGAAATTAAAGCCTCACAAACAGCAGTCTATGTTTGTGTCGGGACGACAATGATAGTCAACAGAACAATGTCTGAGAGACAAAAATAATGTCGTTTCAGTGCACGAAGGGAAATACTTGTTGTGGACAAGATTAAGAATGTTCTGTACATGCTCCCCTCGGGTCCAGATAATAAGTTTGGAAAGTTCCTAAATTGGAAGCCCTATCGAATATCCGCTGGTGGCTGAACGCAATTGTGCGCGCGCAGGGCCGGATTGTTCAACCTGGCCTAGTCAACCTGTTGATGATTGATATATTAGTTACCAAACCACCAATATTCTTCGTCTTGTAGCTATGAGTGGCTTTGAATCGGAGTTGAAAGGGTGTGCTAAAAACTTATCGTGTTTGAAGGTAGGAGATAGTTACGAGTCCATCAGATGGGTCAATCGCGTGCAAATAGAAGGCGTTGAGGCGTAGCCTCCTGACCAAAAGTACGAACCATGCGGCAAAGGTTCATTCTCTCCTCTCGCTAGGAAAGGTTATTCAGTGGCCGCTATATCTGTTTCTCTAGATGGTCCTTACAGCCGATACTTGAGGTACCAGTTCTCCACCTAGAAAGTTTTTGCTAGCCAGGATTTGAAAATATGTCCAATCGTTAGCAGATGGAAGATTCTGAAGGGGGATGCCTTTTTCGGCATATAGTCTTGGGCTTTCCTAACCCATGGACCATATAGAAGACATTGGATATTTGCCAAATCCAAATTTTGCTTGCTAAGTCCTAAGTAAACAAAACACGATGAAAGTGTAGAAGATTAATTCTATCTAGTTACAAAGCGAGAGAGTGATCAATAAGAGGGTTACCTCTGACATGGTTGCTGAAGCCATACGAAGAAGAAATGAACGAGAACCCTACTGCCTAATAGGTGTGAGGCCAAGAAGATCAATCCTCT
>RYFJ01001826.1:0-86873 GCA_003991445.1 Oryza meyeriana var. granulata
GAGAGAGATTTGAGAATTCTCCTCGCAACAATTCGACCCAAGTCGACGGATGCGATGATTATAGTGATGAGCCAAACGTGATAAAGTGCCTGCGTATATCGCGACATTGTGGGAAGCCAGGAAGGGGATTAGGAACTACTGATTTTCGCCGGTAGGATGTCATGATGCGCCTGCCCCGGCGCGCCGACCATAGAGACCATCGAAGTACATTGCAGTACTCTAGCTTCGCTATTGACATAGGCATTTGAACTTCTATCCACGTCGGCCACGAGTCGGCTAGAGCTTGTGATTTGATAGCTGTCCGTGGTGAAAGGTGTGTCGAACGCCATCAACTCGAGCGCCCATTTAGCGATTCGGCCGGGCCTCACATTATGTAGGACGTCCCCGAGTGGATACGATGTGACCACAACTTGATTGCTGAAGATAATGATCAGCTTCCGGACAGGAGAGTGCCATACAGCAGCTTCTACCTGTGGATATTCATCTTGAGTCAGCAAGACCTCGCTGACAAAGTAGACTGGCCGTTGAATCTTCTATATGTGACCCTGTTCGGATCGCTCGACCACAGCACCATGCTGACTACCTGAGTAGTTGCCACCAGATATAGCATTAGCGGTTCTTGGGGCATGGGTGAC
This sequence comes from Oryza meyeriana var. granulata, assembly GCA_003991445.1. NCBI lineage: Eukaryota > Viridiplantae > Streptophyta > Magnoliopsida > Poales > Poaceae > Oryza > Oryza meyeriana. The sequence goes on from RYFJ01001826.1 coordinate 636, forward strand.
ACCAACATGGGAGGTGATGTGAGAAATTGTTTGAAGTCTTCGAAGGCTTGCTGGGCTTCGGGAGTCCATTGGAAATTGTCTACTTTCTTTTCATGCTTGAAAACCAGGGCATGCTCGTTCGCCCAGTCGGGGAAATAAACCGGCTGAGTGCTGGCATGTAGCCTATTCAGCTTCTGAATGTCCTTCTGGTTAGTTTGGTGGTGCCATGTTCAGATTGAGTTGATTTCTCTGGGTTGGCCTCGATGCCGCATGCAAACGATGAAGTTGAGTAACTTGCCGGATGCACACCGAAGGCCACTTTTTGGTTCAACTTCATCCTTGAATCTTCGAAGATTTTGGAAGGTTTCTTCTAGGTCACGATGAGTCTTCTTTGGACTTGGTCTTGATCAGCACATCATCGACGTAGGCTTCCACGTTGTGCCCGATCTGAGTGTGCAGGCACCACTGAATTGCACGCTGATATGTTGCTCAAGCTTTTTTCAGACTGAACAGCATAGTGATGTAGCAGTACGCTCCAAACAGCGTGATGAAAGATGTCTTTAAGTAGTCCTCCTCCTTTAGGTTGATTTGGTGATATCCCGAGTAACAGTCGAGAAAACTGAGCAGTTCGCACCCTGCGGTTGAGTCCACCACCTGATCTATTCTGGGTAGACCAAATGGGTCCTTGGGGCATGCCTTGTTGAGATCGGTGTAGTCGACGCACATATGCCATTTATCATTTTTCTTTCGGACCAGGACTAGGTTTGCCGACCAATCTGGGTGATAGACCACTTTGATGAACCCGGCTGTGAGAAGCTTGGTTATCTCCTCCTGGATAGCATCTTTGCTGTCTTAGGCAAAGCGCCGCAACCGTTGCTTGACTGGCTTGGTGTCTGTCTTGACGTTGAGGGCGTGCTCGATCACCTCCCTTGGTATGCCCGGCATGTCAGACGGTTTCCAGGCGAAGATATCCTTGTTGGCTTGGAGGAAGGTGACGAGCGCATCTTCCTATTTGGGGTTGAGTCCGGTCCCGACTAGAGCAGTCTTGGAGGGGTCGGAAGGGTCCAGGGGGATCTTCTCTGTGTCAGAGTCCGCTGAAATTCCCGACTTCGCTGCTTTTTACACCGGAACTTGGTTATCCTCGACTTCAATTGTGACGGCTTGTCAAATGTTGTTGCGTCTGACTGTCGCCTCTTGTGATTGAGCCAGTTCGCAGCTCTCCTTGTCACAGGTGAAGGCTTGCTTGACATCGCTGCGGAGGGAGAGGACTCCTGCTGGCCCTGGCATCTTGAGCACCATGTAGGTATAGTGCGGTATCGCCATGAATTTGGCGAGCGCCGGCCGTCCGAGTATCGCGTGGTAAGCAGTCTCGAAGTCAGCGACCTCAAAGCAGATGTTTTCTGTGCGGAAGTTATCCCGTGTGCCGAAGGTGACCGGCAAGGTTATCTGCCCGAGTGGTGTTGAAGACAGGCCGGAAATTATCCCGTGGAAGGGCACCGTACTCGGCCGTAGATCTGAACGAGGAATCTTCATCTCATCCAAGGTCTTGGCGAAGAGGATGTTGAGCGTGCTACCTCCGTCTATAAGAACCTTCATCAACTTGATATTCTTGACGACCGGGTCTAGGACAAGTGGGTAGCGTCCCGGGTGTGAAACCCGATCTAGATGATCTGTGAGGGTGAACGTGATGGACGTCTCTGACCAGCACAAATATTGGGGGGCGTCTGCTGTAGAGATTGTGTTGATGTCGCGTACTGTTAGCTTCTGCTTCCGTTTGGACTCACACGTAGACGGCCCTCCAAAGATGTGGTTGAGCTCGGCCTGGGGATCTTGAAAATCGTCAGCCGGGTCCTGATCTGGCTTATCTTTGCCCTTGTTGGTGCTAGATGATGAAGCCTGCTCGGAAGCAAACTTCTTGAGCATGAAGCAGTCTTTGGCCGCGTGCTTGCCTTTGGGGTGGAAGGGGCATGGCCCGTTCATGACTTTCTGGTAGTCATTGTTCCTTGGGGGCCGCGACCGAGTGCACTGCATGTTGGCCACCTCGTTGTCCGACTTCCGCTTGCGGTTGCCGGACTTATTCTGTGATGGCTCGTTGTCGGCTTTCGCCTTCTGGTCTTTTTGCCGGGGATCTTTCTTCTCGTCGAGGGCCTCTACGACTGCCTTGATCGAGTCGGCGTATTTGTTTGCCATATCGAAGAGAGCCCTAACAGTGGCCGGAGGCTTCCAAGTGAATTTCGCGATGAAAGGGGCATCCTTTACGCCCTTCTGAAAGGCGGCGATGACAACCTCGTCCTTGATCATTGGGATTTGGTTGCACTTCTCAGAGAACGTCTTGATAAATTTGCGCAGAGACTCGTTCTTCCTCTGGTGCAGTTGATATAAATCGTGCTCGGAAGACGGCCTCTCGTAGGTCCCCTGGAAATTAGCGATGAACCACTCCCTGTGTTCTCCCTAGGAACCGATCGACCGCCTCAGGAGCCCGGTTAGCCATGTCCTCGCGGAGTCAGCCAGGGCGATCAGGAGGTAATTAGCCATGGCTTTGTGGTCACCTCCGGCAGCTCAAATTGCCAGGGTGTATATGGTGAGCCAGGATTCGGGGTTGGTTTTGCCGTCGTATTTCTCGATCCCCGTAGGCTTGAAGCCCGATGGCCAATTGACGTCCTGTAGCTCATGGGTGAAAGCTGGAATGCCTCCATCTTCGTGAGGGCTCTGGCTCCGACTGCTGCGGTTAAACTGCTCGTGGAGAAGACCGAAATGCTCGTGCTCGTCCTCCAGTCGGCGGCGCTCATTCTCTTTGCGTTCACGCACGAGCATTGATGTTGTGGTGGAGGTCGCGTTGTAGACGGACTCAGAGGTCTTGGTTGAACCGGCGGTCGTTCTGGTGACGCCGCCGATCGTTGTTATTGGTGTTGCCGAGTGATGTTTGCCGCGACTCCTCTTGTGGCTGACTTGAGCCAGCCGCCCAGCATCGTGCTGATGTAGATGAGCCTGCTGCCAGAGAACCCAACCGGTTGGTCGGTACAAGTGTGTCGCCCGATTGCTGGTGCTACTGACAGGCAGCAGCTGTAATCATTGCCTTGATCCTGGCGATAGCCGGGGTGGCCTGGTGATCAGGCCCGAGCTGGAGCATGTCCAGCAGGGTTGCAGCGGCCACGACGTTCTGTTGTGGCATGACAAAGATGTCGTGGTCACCGACTTTGGTCTGGAGGATCTGTTGCTGAGCAGTTCGCCCAGCTTTGCGTAGCTCGTCGTTGCGAGCCTCGCAGTCAGCTTCCTCCTGTTGTCGTAGTCGGCGTGCCTCCTCTTGTTGCTCCTCTTGTAGTTGGTGTACCTCTAGTGGAGGGGTTGAAGCCATGAAGACCTCTTGGGGCAGAAGGAAACTTGCCAGACTGGAGTCCGAACTGGTGTTTGAACCGTTGTCCGACCTGGAGTCGGAGTCTGAGTAGTTCATCGGAGTAAGAACGACTCCGACCTCACTAGATCCAATCTGAAATAGCCTTGGGCCGTGTCCAAACTGAATTGCAGGGGATCAGGTCTGCCGCGTAAGATGTAGATCTGCGGCGTTGCTGAGGCCGTGCGGGAGATTGACGATCTCTCCCCTTCCTAGCCCGACTCGAGCTGGCTCAACGCCTAGCGCCAGTCGGACGCTGAAGGAGAGAGTTGTCCCAAGGCTTAACGAAGTAGAAGCTTGCCGCAGTAGATTGTTGACAGTGACTGCGACGTCTTGTGGGCTGACTGGCGTGGAGTCGGCTAGTTCCTCGGCCGGTTGAATTGGATTTGCATTGGCCAAGGCGAGTTTGCCGAACATGTCAGTGACGAAGTCAAGGCTTCCAAACGAAATTGTGTCCCCAGGGGAGAATTTGTCGCCGTCAACTCCTGTTGTTGGATCCATCGAGGTTGTTGATGTAGATCTCGCCGAAAGCCCCTACCTGGCGCGCCAACTATCGATGTTTTACACCGGCAATATGAATATGGGGCTACTCGGCGGATGGAAACTCGGTGGATTGCAAGGAACAAGGAGAGGTTTATACTGGTTCAAGCCCTCGATGTGAGGTAATACCCTACGTCCAGTTGTGGTGTTATTCCTTTGAGGATTTGTGTCTGCTTCTATGAGCTCGTGCCCTTAGAGGGCGCCCTGCCTCCCCTTATATACTGGGGGACAAGGGTACAAGGTAGGAGTCCCAGCCAGATACGGCCAAGGGATCTCCTCTTAAAGATACAATCTACCCGACTAGGACTGCATATTCCTTATTGTACAAGGCAAAGTCTGCCGAGTGCTACTATATCTCTAATTACAAGTCTCAGCTCATCCTCTATCCAAGTGGCCCATATGCTTGTGATGAGGTACCCGGGGCCCATGGCCTCCACACTGATAAGCCTATCGACCACTACCCAAATTGAATCATATCCTGAAGATGTCTTTGGCAATCCAGTGATAAAGTCCATCCCTAGTTCTTCCCATTTCCACTCGGATACTTTCAATGGTTGCAACAACCCTGCTGGCCTCTGATGTTCTGCCTTCACTCGTTGACATATATCGTAGACTGCGACGTACTCAGCTATCTCTCGTCTCATACTGGCCCACAAAAACTTCTCCTTTAGATCTTGATACATCTTGGTACTGCTAGGATGGATAGAATATTGGGTGTCGTGAGCTTCTTTCATGATAATATCTTTCAATTCTTTGTCATCTGGCACACATATTCGTTCTCCTAACCATACTGTTCCCTGTTCATCTTCAGAGAATCCACTGGCTTTTCCTCTTCTCATGTTCTTCTTGATCTCTTGGATGTCATGATCATTGACTTGGGCCTCTCTGACTTGGTCTATAAGCATGGGATGTGCCTCCAATGCTGCTACGAAACCTTTCTTGACGATTCCCAAACTTAACTGCTCAAAGTCTGCACATAACTCCCGAGGCAACCATCGTCCTTCGGAAGCATTGTAATAACTCTTTCTGCTAAGAGCATCTGCCACCACGTTGGCCTTGCCAGGGTGATAATGGATCCCAACATAGTAATCCTTGATTAACTCCAACCATCTTCGCTGGCGGAGGTTCAAGTCTGGCTGGGTGAAGATATACTTCAAACTCTTGTGATCTGTGTACATCTCCGTACGATTACCCATAAGGTAATATCACCATATCTTCAATGCATGAACTACTGCGGCCAATTCCAGGTCATGAGTAGGGTAGTTTTTCTCATGTGGCCATAACTGCCGAGATGCGTAAGCAACCACTCTTCCATCTTGCATCAAAACACATCCTAAACCTTGTCGGCATGCGTCACAGTAAACTTGGAAATCTTTCCTAGGATCAGCTAAAGTCAACACCGGCGTAGAGACCAGATGCTTCTTCAGTTCTTGGAAACTCTTCTCACACTCAGATGACCATTGAAATTTAACATCCTTCTAGAGTAACCGAGTCATTGGTTTGGCAATCTTCGAAAAGTTCTATATGAACCTGCAGTAATATCCTACAAGACCAAGGAAACTCCGTATTTCTGAAATTGTTTTGGGTTGCTTCCATTTGGTAACTAGCTTCACATTGGCCAGATCCACAGCAACACCTTCAACAGAAAGGACATGACCAAGGAACTTCACTTCCGACAACTAGAAGTCACATTTACTGAATTTAGCGTACAGCTGATGCTCTTGCAACTTCTCCAATGCTAACCAAAGATGCTGCTCATGTTCTTCCTTAGTCTTGGAGTAGACAAGGATGTCATCAATGAAGACCCCTACAAACTTATCCAAGTATTCCATAAACACCTTGTTCATCAAGTTCATGAAGAAAGCTGAGGCGTTAGTAAGCCCAAAGACATGACTGTGCACTCATATAGCCCATAGCAGGTGGTAAAAGCCGTCTTAGGTATATCTTCCTCTCAGATTCTGAGTTGATGATACCCGGAACGGAGATCTATCTTGGAGAATACCATGGCTCCTTCCAACTGATCAAATAGATCATCAATCCTGGGCAACGGGTACTTATTCTTGATGGTGACGTCGTTCAACGTTCTATAATCCACACACATCCGTTGGGTATGATCCTTCTTCTCCACAAAGATAACTGGCGCTCCCCATGGTGAGGTGCTCGATCAGATGAATCCTTTCTATTCCAAATCTTCCACTTGTTTGTTCACTTCTGCTAACTCATTGGCCGTCATTCGGTACAGTCTTTTGTGAATGGGGGCGTTTCCAGGTACCAGATCTATCCGGAACTCTATGTCCCTCTTGGGTGGCATGCCTGGCAGATCATCAGGAAACACATCCAGATAATCTCTCACCACCGGGATTTCTTCTAGGGTAGCTTGATTGAGAAACACTTTCGGGGATCCAATTAGTGGGGTACGGACTATCACTTTCTGCCCCAAATTACTAGTTAAGGTGACTTCCTGGTTTGCACAGTTTATCATTCATTTATATCTGGTTAGCTAGTCCATCCCTAGGATGACATCTAGATCTTTGGACTCTAACAGAATCAGGTTGGCTTGGAATGGGACCCTTGGGATATCGATGGTAACAAAAGGGCTAAAAAGGGTGGAGGGCATTTGATTACCAGGGGTGCATATCATTAATGGGTTAGCCAACTTTTCTACCCTTATCCCATTCTTTCCCGCAAAATTTTCAGACAAGAATGAATGTGTAGCACCAGAATCAAAAAGTACTGTGGCAGGAACTGAGTTAACAGGAAACGTACCCAAGACCACATCTGGGGCGACTTCAGCTTCCTTGGTTGTGACATGATTGACTCGAGTCTTGGGCAGGTTGGAGTTGTTTTGTCTTGGCACGGCTGGCCTGGGCCCCTAACGCTTTGGCTTCGAGCATTGATTAGAGAAATGTGCTGGCTCATTGCAATTGTAGCATACCAAAGTCCTGCCTCCTTGCTCCTGCTTGACCGGCTGGTTTTGTGATGGTGCAACAACCGGATGAGGGGAAGGACAATTAGCCACTACACTGCTACCATTGTTGTTGTAGAACTGGCATTGGGGACGGGGTGTAGTCGGTGGTCCTCCCGCGTGAGTCTGAGGGGGTGCTGCTATACGCGGCCTCTGGCTACTAGATTGTTGTGCCCTCATGCTAGCAATCTTGCATTTTCTCTGCTCCATCCTAATGTGCTTGTCTTCCTGCCAGATGGCCTTGTCAATGAGCTTCTGAAAATCTAAGTAGTCCCCTGAGATCAATTGGATGGAGAGTTCATCATTCAATCCATCCAAAAACTTCTCCTGTCGTTCAGCATCGGTGCTAACATCTTCCGGTGCATAACAGGCGAGATGATTAAACTCATAGAGGAACTTGGTCACCGACCTATTCCCTTGCTTCAGTGCTTGAAACTCCCGCTTCTTTAGGGCCACCACCCCTGCAGGAATGTGTATCTTCTTAAAAGCTACCGAGAATTCGGCCCAAGTAATAGGCTGACCTTCGGCTCGGTTAGCGTGGAAGTGGTCCCACCACTCTGATGCAGGTCCATGTAACTGATGTGAAGCAAATGAGACCTTCTCCTGGTCCGTGCATGGAAGAAGATCTAGCTTCTTCTCAATGGCATGTAACCAATCCCCTGCTTCCACCGGGTTGGTCGTATTGGAAAAAGTGGGAGGCCTCACTCGCAAGAACTCTGCGAACTTGTTCTAGGGTGTACGAGGTATCTTTTGTTGAGGCACCTGGTGCTACTGGCTCTGCATGTGCTGGAACATCATATTCATAAGATGCGTTTGGTTTGCAAGCACTTGTGCTATAGTGAGATTGTCATCTGAAGGCGGCGGTCCATTGGGTGCACCTCCCCAATTGTTGTTTGTGCTAGTGCTGGTGTCCTGACCACCTCCATTGCGAGTATTCACCATCTGTAGGGATTAGAGTAGGCGAGAGACGGGAGAGAAAGCTTAGAATAGGTGTTATTTACTTAAACTTCAACTTTTATTGATCTGAACTAGATGTTTAACATTTATGTTGCTTAAACCCACACCACCACAGGAAACACCTAAATGAAACAGTTATATCACCACCCTCTGACATAAATTGTCATCTAAACCCACACACTCACAAGCATCACCTAAGCACACAACAATTAACACAATGCTCTAGGGTGAACTACTACTAAGGTTCAACCAAACAAGGTGAAGGGCTTCGTCTTGCATCAGAATTGTGCTCGGATTCCTCTTCATCTTCCTGGGTTTCACCCCACTCCACTTCAGAATGGGTACGAGTCCCACTGTCTCCTGACCTTTCCGAAGGGGTGCTAGCTTCCGACTCCTCTGGGTCCTCTTCCTCTGCATCATCAGCATAAGCCACAGGTGGAAGTAATCTGAGTGGGACCTGCTCATTGAGCAAGCAGGTCCTAGACGCGAGCTGAATCCGAGGTGGTAGGCGAACTCTCTTCCTTGCAGTGGTGCGGATCTTGGCTCCTCTAGGGGGTGCTTCTCCTTTCGCCAGTGCCAGCTCCCTCTTCAAATGATCCACTTGGTTTTGCAGTCTGCAAATCTTAGTACGATTTTTGTTCTCTCGATCATGAGCTGCTATCATCACATCTATATGAGCATCGTCCATGGCGCTGAGCATCCTCACCAAGCATTGCATGGTGGCACTATTCTCTGTCCCAGGGCATTAGTAATTACTGTACTCGTCATTGTGGGTCCTGAGTGGATGGTAACGGTAAGCGCTATGCCTCAAGCGGACAGCGTAACAGTGGCTGTGGAGGCCATGGGCCCCGGGTACCTCATTACTAGTATATGGGCCACTCGGATAGAGGATGGGCCGAATCATGTAATTAGAGATAAGATAGCACCCGGCAGGCCTTGCCTTGTATAATAAGGAAACATAGTCCTAGTCGGTTAAGTTTCTATCACTAAGAAGGATCTCCCTTGGCCGTATCCGGCTGGGATCCTTATCATGTACACCTGTCCCCTAGTATATAAAGGGAGGCAGGGCGCCCCATGAGGGCAGAGAACAACACACGGAAGATCATCGATCACCAAACACCTCAGAGGAATAACACCTCAACTGGACATAGGATATTACCTCACATCGAGGGCCTGAACCATTATAAAACTTCTCTGTGTTCCTCTGCAATCCACCGAGTTTCCCTTCATTGAGTAGCCCTATAGTTTTATCGCCGGTGCAAAGCATCGACAGTTGGCGCGCCAGGTAGGGGTTCCGGCGAATTCTTCATCAGCAAATTCGATGGATCCAACAAACGGAGTCGACGGCAACAAGTTCTCCCCCGGAGACAAGATTTCCTTCGGAAGCCTCGATTTCATTACCAACCAGATTGGCAACCTTACCTTGGCCGGAACAGATCTAATCTAGCCGGCTGAGGAGCCAGCCGACGTAGCGCCAGTCGGCCCACAGGACGCCACGATCTCCTTCCACGACTTACTGCGGCAGTCCTTCACATCGCCAAGCATCGGGACAACTCTCTTCTTCAGTGTCTGACTTGCACTAGGCCTTGAGCCAGCCCGGGTTGGGCCGAGAAGGGGAGAGATCGTCAATCTCCCACACGGACTTGGTGACGCTGCGGATTTACATCCCGCACAACAGACCCGATCTCCTGCGATTCAGTTTGGACATGGCCAAGTGCCACTTCAGATTGGATCTAGAGAGGTTGGGGTCTTTCTCACTCTGATAAACTACTCGGAGTCCGACTCCAAGTCGGATAACGGTTCGAATGCCAGTTCGGACTCCAGTCTGGCGAGTTTTCTCCTCCCCCACGAGATCTTCATGGCTTCAACACCACCCTCTGAGGTGCGCCGACTACAAGAGGAGCAACAGGAGGAGGCGCGCTGACTGCAACAACAGGAGGAGGCTGATTGTGAGGCTCGCAACTACGGGCTGCGCAGAGCTGGGCGAGCAGCCCAGCAGTAGATCCTCCAAACTAAAGTCGGCAATCACGACATTTTCGTCACGCCGCAACAGAATGTTGTGGCCACCGCAACTTTGCTAGACACGCTCCAGCTCGGGCCTGATCACCAGGCCACCCCAACTATCGCTAAGATCAAGACGATGATCACGGCTGTTGCCTGCCAACAGCAACAATAGCAGTCGGGCAACACCCTAGTACCGACTAACCAGTCGGGATCTCCAGCAGCGGGCTCATCCACGTCAGCTCGGCATCGAGCGGCCGGCTCAAGTCGGCCACGCGAGGAGTCTAGGCAAACTACACTCGGGAATACCAATAACGACAACCAGCGCCATCACCAGTATGATCGCCAGCCTAATCAAGATCTCCGAGAGCGCCTACAACATGACCTTCGCCACACTATCAGCGCCCGGCGCCGCCAACGACGAGAAGATGAGCGTCGCCGACTGGAAGATGAAAATGAGCGCTTTGGCCTCCATCACAAGTGGTTTAACCGCTGTGGTCGAAGCCCAAGCCCTCACGCAGACAAAGGCATCCCAGCTTTCATTCGGGAGCTACAGGACGTCCATTGGCCAACTGGCTTTAAGCCCACTGGGATTGAAAAGTATGACGGCAAGACAAATCCCGAGTCCTGGCTCACAGTATATACCATAGCAGTCCGAGCTGCTGGGGGCGACAACAAAGCCATGGCTAACTACCTCCTAGTCGCGCTAGCTGACTCGACGAGGACATGGCTGACAGGGCTCCCGAGGTGGTCGATCAATTCTTGGGGAGAACTCAGGGATCAGTTCATTGCTAACTTTTAGGGGACCTACGAAAGGCCGTCTTCAGAGCACGATCTTTTTCAGCTGCACCAAATGAAGAATGAGTCCCTGCGAGATTTCATCAAGAGGTTCTCCGAGAAGCGCAACAAGATCCTAATGATCCGTGACGAGGCTATCATCGCCGCCTTCCGCAAGAGAGTAAAGGACGCCCCATTCATCGCGAAGTTCACTCGGAAACCACCGCCGTCTGTCCGGGCTCTGTTCGACATGACCAATAAATACGTCGACTCGGCTGAAGCGGTCACAGAGGCCCTCGACGAGAAGAAGGAGTCCCGACAGAAGGACCAAAAGGCGAAAGCCGACAACGAGCCGTCTCAAAACAAGTCTAGCAGCCGCAAGCGAAAGTCAGACAACGAGGTGGCCAACATGGAGCGCACTCGGTCGTGGCCCCAGCGGAATAACGACTACCAGAAAGTCATGAGCGGACCATGCCCCTTCCACCCCAAGGGCAAGCACGTGGCCAAAGACTGCTACATGCTCAAGAAGTTTGCCTCCGAGCAGGCTTCACGTCTGGCGCCGACAAGGACAAAGACAAGCCAGACTCAGATCTGGCTGATGATTTTCAAGATCCTCAAGCCGAGCTCAATCACATCTTCGGGGGGCCGCTCGCGTACGAGTCCAAGCGCAAACAGAAGCTTTCAATGCGCAACATCAACACGGTCTCTACAACGGACACCCCCTAGTACCTACGCTGGTCAGAGATGGCCATTACCTTCAATCGCGCAGATCACCCAGATTGGGTTTCTCACCCGGGACATTATCCACTCGTCCTGGACCCGGTCATCAGAAACATCAGGCTGAGGAAAACCCTCATCGACGGAGGTAGCGCGCTCAACATCTTATTCACCAAGACTTTGGACGAGATGAAGATTCCTTGTTTAGAACTACGGCCGAGTACTGCGCCCTTCCACGGGATAATTCCCAGCCTGTCATCAACTCCACTCGGGCAGATAACCTTGCCTGTAACCTTCGGCACGCGGGATAACTTCCTCACGGAAAACATCTGCTTCGAGGTTGCTGACTTCGAGACCGCGTACCACGCGATACTCGGACGACCGGCACTCGCCAAATTCATGGCGATACCGCACTATACATACATGGTGCTCAAGATGCCTAGGCCAGCTGGAGTTCTCTCCCTCCGCAGCGACATCAAGCAAGCCTTCACCTGCGACAAGGAGAGCTGCGAACTGGCCTCAATCACAAGAGGCGGCAGTCGGGCGCGATAACATTTGGCAAGCCGCCACAACTGAAGTCGAGCAAGATCAAGTTTCGGCAAAAAAGGCAGCGCAGTCGGGAATTTTAGTGGACTCTGACACGAAGAAGATCCCCTTGGACCCTTCCGACCCCTCCAAGACTGCTCTAGTCGGGACCGGACTCGACCCTAAATAGGAAGACGCGCTCGTCACCTTCCTATAGGCCAATAAAGATATCTTTGCATGGAAACCGTCCGACATGCCGGGCGTACCAAGGGAGGTGATCGAGCACGCCCTAAATGTGAAGACAGACGCCAAGCCAGTCAAGAAACGGCTGCGGCACTTTGCTCAAGACCGCAAGGATGCGATTCGGGAGGGGATTACCAAGCTCCTCGCAGCTGGGTTCATCAAGGAGGTCTATCACCCGGATTGGCTGGCAAACCCAGTTCTGGTCCGGAAGAAAAACGGTAAATGACGCATGTGCGTCGACTACACCGATCTCAACAAGGCGTGCCCCAAGGACCCATTTGGTCTTCCTAGGATAGATCAGGTGGTAGATTCCACAGCTGGGTGCGACCTACACAACTTTCTCGACTGCTACTCGGGATACCATCAAATCAGCTTGAGGGAGGAAGACTGCTTAAAGACATCTTTCATCACGCCGTTTGGAACATACTGCTACATCACAATGCCGTTCGGTTTGAAGAATGCTGGAGCAACCTATCAACGGGCAATTCAACGGTGCCTGCACACTCAGATCAGGCGCAACGTGGAAGCCTACGTCGATGACATGGTGATCAAGACCAAGTCCAAAGAAAACCTCATTGTTGACCTAGAAGAAACCTTCCAAAATCTTCGACGATTCAAGATGAAGTTGAACCCAGAAAAGTGCGCCTTCGGTGTGCCATCTGGAAAGTTACTCGGCTTCATCGTCTCGCATCGCGGCATCGAGGCTAACCCGGAGAAAGTCAACGCCATAATGAACATGGCTCCCCTGACTAACCTTAAAGACGTCCAGAAGCTGATAGGCTACATGGCGGCACTCAGCCGGTTTATTTCCCGACTGGGCGAACGGGGTATGCCCTTCTTCAAGCTACTCAAAAAGGCGGACAACTTCCAATGGACTCCGGAAGCCCAGCAAGCCTTCGAAGACTTTAAGCAATTTCTCACATCACCTCCCGTGTTGGCATCACCTCTGCCCCAAGAACCACTAATGCTATATCTGGCAGCAACCACTTCGGTAGTCAGCACGGTGCTGGTGGTCGAGCGATCCGAACGGGGTCACATCCAGAAAATACAACGGCCAGTCTACTTTGTCAGCGAGGTCCTTGCCGACTCGAAGACGAGATATCCGCAGGTCCAGAAGCTGTTATATGGCCTACTTATCACAGTCCAGAAGCTGGTGCATTATTTCCAAGCACATCAAGTCAAAGCGTTTCCACTCAGGGATGTCCTTCATAATCGTGAGGCCACCGGCTGAATTGCTAAATGGGCACTCGAGTTGATGGCGTTCGATATCACCTTTCAGCCACGGACAGCAATTAAATCACAAGCTCTAGCCGACTTCGTGGCCGAGTGGACAGAAGTTTAACTGCCTACATCAACAACAAAGCTAGAGCACTAGACAATGTACTTCGACGATTCTCTACAGATCGGCGGCGCTGGAGCTGGAGTCATATTGACGTCCCCCACCGGCGAAAAACTGAAGTACGTTCTACAAATCCACTTCCTGGCTTCCCACAACGTCGCCGAGTACGAGGCACTTATTCACGGGCTCCGCATCGCTATATCACTCGGCATACGTCGACTGGCTGTGCGCGGGGATTCTCAACTCGTGGTAAACCAAGTCATGAAAGACTGCACTTGTCTCGACGATACCATGGCGGCATACTGTCAGGAGGTCCGCAAGCTGGAAAACAAGTTCGACGGGCTGGAAATAACACATGTCCTGCGTCAATACAACGACGCGGCAGACGAGCTAGCAAACATGGGATCCAAGCAAAAAGCAGTTCCAACTGGAATCTTTGTCGAGCAACTCATAGAGCCATCAATCAAGAAGAAACCGGCGCCGGAGCAGTCGGGAGGCGAACCTACCCCGGCCACAGACGAGGTGCTGCACATATGTCAAGACTGGAGGACTCCTATTGTCAAATTTCTCCTGGACGACGAACTCCCTGAAGATCGCAGTCAAGCCGAGCAGATAAAGCGTCAAAGCAAAAGCTTCCTACTAGTCGAAGAAGACCTGTACCGAAGGAGCGCATCCGGTGTCCTCATGCGTTGCGTCACCACTGAGGAGGGCAAGCAGATTCTGCAGTCAATTCACTTGGGCATATGTGGCAACCATGCCGCATCCAGGACGTTAGTCAGAAAGGCTTACCAGCAGGGATTTTTCTGGCCCACAGCAGTAACAGACACCAAGGACATTGTTCGCAAGTGCGAGGGTTGCCAGTTCTACACAAGGCAAACAAATCTCCCAGCCCAGGAACTCCAAACTATCCCTATTTCTTGGCCATTCGCAGTATGGGGGCTCGACATGGTCGGGCCTTTCAAGAAAGCGCCAGGAGGGTTCACACATCTATTCGTCGCGGTGGATAAATTCACCAAGTGGATTGAGGCTAAACCTGTTGCAACAATTATAGCAGCACAAGCAAAGGACTTCATCATGAGTATATTATACCAGTTCGGGGTCCCTAACCGCATCATCACCGATAACGGTACTCAGTTCACGGGCGGCGTATTCCAAGACTTCTGCGAAGATTTCAGCATCAAGATCTGCTACGCATCTGTGGCACACCCGCGGAGTAACGGGCAGGTCGAACGAGCCAACGGTATGGTCTTACAAGGCATCAAGGCTAGGATATTTGACCGACTACAACCATATGCGGGCCGGTGGGTACAAGAACTCCCATCTGTTCTCTGGTCTCTCAGAACCACGGTTAGTCGAGCAACAGGGCAATCCCCTTTCTTTCTGGTCTATGGTGCCGAGGCTATGCTACTGATAGAGTTACAGTTCGGCTCTCCGCGAGTCCGGGCTTACTCAGAAGATGACTCAAATAACACCCGACTGGTCGAGCTAGATCAGTTGGAAGAAGCAAGGGACACCACAACAATCCAGTCGGCAAGGTATCTTCAAGGCCTGCATCTCTACCACAACCGCAATGTCCGTGGCCGTGCCTTTTTGGTCGGGGATCTCGTCTTGAGGAAAATACAAACCACCAAAGACAGGCATAAATTATCCCCAATCTAGGAAGGGCCGTTCATTATAGCCGAGGTCACGTGGCCAGGCGCCTACTGACTGAAGACTGAAGACGGTGTTCTCATCAGCAGCTCATGGAACATAGAACAACTATGTCCTTTCTATACCTGAGTTTTATAATTTTCATGTGTACAGTTTCTCTGACTCACTACGCCGCTTGAATCAACCGAGTAGTGAGTCGGGGGCTGCATGTATATGTGTGTTCTGTCAATAACATACGAGCTTATCCTACTCCAGTTATGAAGCCTTATTACGACTATCACGTTTGCCCGAGTACAGCCTCTTACGTTGACCGTTTTTATTAAGTTCTGACAGACTAACTCGGCGTAGGCTACACAGTCAAGTAAAGCTAATGACGACTGAGTGACAAGCTTGGCGGCATTGCACATATATTTACACATATTTTTTCACAAAAGTTTATACATACCGACTACATAATATGTTGCCCTTACAGACCCAGGTCTCGGGTAATTGTCTTAGCAGTCGGCTTCGCCCGGGCAATCAGCTCCAGCGCCTCCTCGGGCGTCGTCTCCTTGGCAAACCCCTCCCCAATGGCTTCTATGTCTGCCCTCGGGTAGATGGATTTGGTCATCGCCAGGGTTTGGGCCACGCTGGCAACAACATGCTCATCCGAGTACTTCTTCAAGGCACTCGGTGCATCCTCAAGACGTGCCTCTATTTGGGGGATCCTGCTGCAACTGGTTCCCACAGGGCTGGGATCTATGAGGTCAAGGAGCCCTTTCACGGACCCGACGAGGGCTTCCCGTGACTCCCTGATCACTCTTATCTCCTCTGTGTAAAACCGATACTGGGCCTAGACATTGGCTCTCATGTCTGCCCAGGTCCGCTGGCAAGTAAACTTGTCAGGCTCGGTTGCAGATAGAATGACTAATGGATTGGTTAAGATCACAGTCAGGTCGGGGACTTACTTTCGTAGTCGGCCTCCCACTTGGCTACGGTTTTCTCCAGTTCGGCTTTTTCTTCGCCAAGCTTGACGGCGGCCTCCTTCAACTCGGCCTTCTCCCGTTCGAGCTCGGCGTTGGCCTTTGTCAGGTCGGCCTTGACCTTCTCCAGCTCGGCCTTGGCTCTTTCGGCCTCCTTCAATTGGGCTTCCCCCTCTGTTCAAGTCTTCAATTTAGCTTCAAGGGCTGCATGACAGATTAGTCAAGAGCTCGACCGTGCAGCCAGGACGCAACTGGGCAGTCAGGAACAACTCAGCTGAAGAAATACAACAAGGGTTCGATCGGGAATATGCATTCAGGGACTCACCTCTAATCTTTCCAGCTTGAGCCCAAGTTTCCTCCCTGAGTCGGGTGGCGCCCTCATTCAGCCAAGCTTCCCTCCCCGAGTGACGCTCCTCCATCTTGGCCTTCAATGCCCAGAGCTGCTCCAATTCTGCGGGGTGGGGAGCCATTTCGACCAGGATCTCTGTCATCGGCTTATTACGGTCGACAAGTTTCTGCTCAGGGAAAAGAACAAATCAAGAGTGGAGTCAGACGTCAAAACAAGAAGACCACCGCGACTCTGCCACAAGAATTATACCCCAACTCCTTGGGACCCGCTGATAGCGACGCAGAGCAAGCTTTCGCGTTCCCTTCTCGCGGTAACTTTGTCAAGCTTGAAACTCTTCACGGTCCCGTCAAGCGCCGTCCAGGTGAACGTCCGAGGGAACCTACGAGGAGGAGCTTCAATCCGAAGGAAGTTTGGGATCTCCGACGGCGGCGACAACAACGATGACGACGACCACGACCATGACGGCGATGGGGTCCTGGCCTCCACGCCGCCGTCCCTCGCGGCTTCGGGGAATGGCTCGGGGGCTCCGACAGCGGCCTCGGCAGCGGGCGACGAGTCAGGGGCTGGGGCATCACGGCCAGCGCTCCTTGGTCGGGCGGCACCAGCGGCCCCGCAGTCGGGACCACCTCAGTCTCCGTGACTAGAGTGGCCACCGGCTCAACGGGTGCGCTCGCGGGCGCCGGCTCGGCTGGGGCGGGCTCTTCAAGGGGAGCAGTCAGGCCGGTCTCCTTGAGATCGATATCGGCCTGCCTCCTGCATGACGAAACAAGACGTCAAAACACTACTGCAACACGCAAGAATTTCAGAAGATACGGAGCAGCATACCTCTTGGAAAACTTCAGTTTCCTGCCTGGCAACCCGGGTCCTGGCGGAGCGCTACCTCTGGTTGTCAGCCTGGCGTCACAGTCGGCGGCGGCACATCAGCTCGAGTCGGCCCCGATTCCGGTGTGGCTGGCTTGGGTGCCTCCGTCCTCGGCGATGTCTGCTCTGGCCGGCCCCTCGGCGGTGCTTTTGCCGGACTCGGCAATGTTGGGCTCAAACCCACAGGTCTCAACCTGGGACTTGATCACCTGGGCACCACGGCGACGGTGTCCTTTATCTTCAGGCTTCCTGCCATGGTGCACGGCGTCATGGCCCCCTCACCCCGATACAGAATGGGCTTCTTCCCTGCTCTCTTGGAGTCGGGCTGGGTAGCAGAGGGGCTCCTCGGCCTCTTCTTCGATGCAACGGCCGACAACGGGCGGGAGTCTTCATCAAACTCTTCGTGCCACTACAGACAAGACAACAAAGTACACCATACAATGCTGAACAATCGCAGACACAAGCCCACAGGCACTCATCATAGAAGAAGATTAAAGATTACCTTGGTCCGGGGCCGAATGAAGCTATAGGCCGCGACCCGGCGATTATCGTCTTCGGTCGTGATCACACCTTCGGAGAAGTAACCAAAGAGGGTCTCGGTCACTACGCGCTTGTTAGCTGACTCGTTGCTTACTCGGTCAGGATCATTTTTGCCCTTAAAAGCCCAGCCAAATGAGCCCCTCAGCTTCAGCGGCTGGATGCGCCAAGTCAGGAAGCGACGAGCCACCCAAGGTCCTGTCAGGCCAGCCTTCTTGAGGTCATCTAACTTCACCAACAATTGATGCGCCTGGCCCATCTCCTCAAAGGATGGCTCGGCGACCAATTTGGTAAAACCACGAGCGGCAAGCCGGTGAATGGGCACAAGGAGGGAGCTAGATCTGTGCAATAGAACCATTCCTTGTGCCAGCCTTTCAGGGAAGATTTCATGGGGAGATCAAGATAGGTCTTCTTCCCATCACTCCTCAGCTGAAGACCAGCCCCCCCAATCACACTAATATTATTCTTAGAGGGCTGGGGTTTGATGTGGAACAGATGCCGGAAGAAAATAAAATGGGGTTCAACACCCAAGAAGCACTCACAGAGAGTAACAGATATGGAGATCTGAAGAATCGAGTTGGGGTTCAAATGCACTAACTCCAGCTTGTAGAAGTCAAGGATGCGGCGGAAGAAATCGGAAGATGGAAGGCACAAGCCCGGATAGAAAAAAGAGGCGAAAACTACTGTTTCACCAGGCTAGGGATTTGGGACCGACTCACCCTTAGCCGGCCACCAGTGAATCACCTCTTGGCTGGGCAACTTCAGTTGACTCTCCAGCAGCTTAAGCTTCACCGAGCCGCAATCTGAAGTCAGCCAAGCACTCTCCGGCGCACCCGCAAGATTTGAAGCTTTCGGCATGGCTAGAAGCGACAAGGTTTGGGGAAAATGAATCGGGGGCTTGGAACAGACGAAGAGGATTGGAATCACCCGAGTTCGGGTGGGAAACAGTAGCAGCTAACCCTAGCCGGGCGGGAAGCGAAATGTTGGGGGCGCAGGTGGAAGACGAAGCGATTGGCTGATTTGGAGAAGATGAAGGAATTTTTTTCTCTCTCCCCGCTTTTATAGAGCCGATGCCGACTAGATGGGCTTGGGCCTACACAGTCAGCACTGGGCCACCAAGATATGAGTTCCTACAGTAGCATACTCCATGTGGGCCGCTCACAGGCTGAGTTGAAATTATAGCGCTGGTGCTACTAACAGGAGCCGATGAGGTAAACAGATATGCTTCATGAGAGCCTTACTACTAAACATATATGTTTGGGTATCTGTTTTATCCACCAGGTCTCGTGGATATATCCTTACAAGGATCACAAGCTGGTCTTCATTAAAATTAGGGATGCAGGTATCTTTCTCGGGTACACCTGACCACGCAGTGGATTTATTTTTCATGCAGTGGTACTCGGCCTACACGCGTGGCCACTAGTTGCCATGAGCAACATCATTCCAACCGACATGACGCTGAAGAGTCTAACTTTCGAGTAGTGCACTACTCGGGAGAGACTATAAATATCTATTCCCGCTAACATGATGCGGAGGAGTCTAACTTCTGAGTGGGACGCCACTCGAAAAAGGCTATAAACCCCTTATTCTAGCTGACATGAAGCTGAAGAGTCCCATATACGAGTAGCACTCTACTTGGCAAGACTATAAACACACGTTCTGACTGATATGAAGTTGAAGAGTCCTATATACGAGTAGTACCCTACTCGGCAAGACTATAAAGTTTATTCCGGTTGACATGATACCGAAGAATCTCATATACCAGTAGTAATCTACTCGGGAAAGATTATCAGGTTAAAGATCTTTGACTTTATGTTCAATTGTCTTCACAATTAAGCACAAAGTCGGGGGCTACACCTAATAGGTGCGCCTATTCGGCGCACACTATTCGTATATCTACATGAAGCCCTTCATAGCCTCGTTGCCAGCTGACATGAAGCAGGACTCAGGAAGAAGACTTACTCAGACAAAGAGTACTTGGGAGCATCGCACTCGGGCAATCTTCACTGTGGAGGATGAGCACTCGGCGTCAGCTGTGACTTAACTATGAAGGTCTCAGGGGCTACTGTGGAGGCCATGGGCCCCGGGTACCTCATTACTAGTATATGGGCCACTCGAATAGAGGATGGGCCGAATCATGTAATTAGAGATAAGATAGCACCCGGCAGGCTTTGCCTTGTATAATAAGGAAACATAGTCCTAGTCAGTTAAGTTTCTATCTCTAAGAAGGATCTCCCTTGGCCATATCAGGCTGGGATCCTTATCATGTACCCCTGTCCCCTAGTATAAAAAGGGAGGCAGGGCGCCCCATGAGGGCAGAGAACAACACACGGAAGATCATCGATCACCAAACACCTCAGAGGAATAACACCTCAACTGGACGTAGGGTATTACCTCACATTGAGGGCCTGAACCAGTATAAAACCTCTCTGTGTTTCTCTGCAATCCACCGAGTTTCCCTTCGCCGAGTAGCCCTATAGTTTTATCGCCGGTGCAAAGCATCGATAGTGGCAAAGTTCTCCAATGGCCTCTAGTGCCACTTCTTGACATGCATGCTCGAAATCCCTTCCTCCGGCTCCAAAGATCATGGATGGGACTCCTTCCCGATCACTTGAAATTGTCAACCAAGCCCGACACTTCTCTTCAACTGGATTATGAGTGACTTGCTGATACTCGGGGGCTGGGTTGAATCCTATGGCAAATGCCATGTCTCGAAGCTCCTTGACAAATCCTCCGACTCCAAACAGATATACAGGCTCATGATTCGATATCTACGGAATGTGACGAGAGGCAAAAATTTTGATTAAATGAAACAAAACAGGTTTAGGCATAAATAAAACAGGAAGGGTAGCAAGGTAATTTGGAAATAGATCGGGGAAGAAAAATAATTGGACATATTTTTTCTTTGCAATAAAAAATTTTACCAAAGGGTTGGTTTTTTTCGAAGAGAACAGGGAAAGAGCAGTTCTACCAAAAATCTTAGGAGGCTTCTATGGGTTACCATTTGGCTAGTCCTAAAGTCAAGGAGGCTCTGATACCAACTTGTCACGCCCGAAATTTCACCCAAAATTCCAAACGCTTACATGTGTATTAAATCCTCGTCCAGAAATCAACCGAGGTATACAGTGACAAATTTGATAACAAAGTACAAATCTATATTGAATGAAGTGACGAATATATAATTATTACAGAGGCAGATGGAACCTCTCATACAAATAAAAAGTCTAAATATCAGAATTAACTAGCGATAGCGACGTCTCCATAATCCACAAGCAAACTTGACTTGGGCCCAGCCTAGTCCTCCAAATCTTCGCCTTCACTGTAGTATTCTTATTCTGATGATTTGATATTGCAAGGTGAGTACATGAAATACTCAACAAGCCACACAACAAATATACAAGTACACAGGATAGCAAATGGTGGCATATAGGGCTAATTTGCATAAACAGCATTTAACTAAATAGTTAAGAGAGAATTAAAATAGTAGAATAGTTAAGCAGTATTAAATCAACACTGTACAACCCACCTGGCTACACAGGCCCAAACCACCCGCCAAGTCCCCAGTAGAGGTGGCCCAACCTCCAGGCTAGAGAAACTCTTGGCTCCCAAACATATGGTCTTATTGGCACTGCCATTGTGGATTTATTGACACTACCACCTATCAACTAAACACACCATGGTGTCTCCTACTAGGACATGCTACACTACAAATCCAGCCATTGCCCATGCTGGCTTGTGGTTAGTACGATAAATGTTTCATAACAGTAGCTCATGAACCGGTCCTTAATTGTCATGAGCACCGCTAGCAAGAAAACCAACCTGGTGCTCACAACCCACCATTCATCTATGTTTTAATTGCCCATTAAGAATCAGTCTCACACGACCACCATCGTGAATAGAACCATCATCATTTTATCTGTAATCAACCTTTATGTGATTCTATAGTTTCCAAGCTGAGCTATGCAACCTAGAATTATTCTAGCTAACCAATATTTCAGCTAGCTAGTCATATTAACCCCATAGGTACAAAGGTAGGATATCAAAACAACGGGCTGTAACAAGGATCAGGGTTTCCCTTCCCGATGTCATTCTAAAATAAATGCACTTTTGAATTAAAACAGAGATTTAAATCATAGGATCAACATTCTCAAAGGGTTGTGTGACTTGCCTTGCTGCTCCACAAAGTCTTCCGAACCTTGCTCGGCGTAAACCGACTCTTCCGGAACATCCGAAACTATAGGCAAATAACAAAACGAGCAAAAAAGTATATAAGCACATAGCAACTGCACATGTGGATATTTTTAATGGATAGATCTCAATTTTTAAAGAATTTAGAGACTTGAACGACCTCAATCCGAGTTCTTATGAAATAGTTATGATTTTTGGAAGTTTAAACCGATTAAAACCACATACACGAATTATTAAAGTATTAATGACGCAATAATGAATTAATTTTGAAAAGAAAAAAGAGATTTATTATGTCATCAGAGAGTGTTCCACCGTAGACTAAGTCCACGGGGTCGGTCCACCAGGTTTAACGGTTAGGATGGATTGAATCAAGATCCAATGGCTCGGATTTAACCCAATTGTTACGCACAGATGGGCGACACTTGGCACTGATTTGGTAGCTATGGGGACGGAGGGGTGACGCAGCGGCTGATGGGGCAACGACGTGGACGACCAGTGATAGCGGCGGCTCGGGCAGCGAGGCTCACCGGCAATCCCGGGCACGGCGGCGGCTGCGGTTTGCGTTAAAAGGATGAGCTCGACGAGGCGATCTTACATTGCAGGTACTCGGTGACGAACGGCGACGGATTGACCTCTAGCAACAAGAAAAAGCAGCAGAGATCTTCGGGTATGCGGCGGCGACCTTCGGGTACTCGGCGGCGATGGCGCTCCAGCGGGAAACGGCGGCTGCCGAGTGGCGGACTAGGTGCTGCTCCACTAGGGGAACATAACTGGGCAGTCGACGAAGGACGGCGACAGACCGAGCGGCAGCGCGGCGCGGCTGGACTTGGCAGCGGTGGCGGCGCTGGGATCTTACCGTGGCTGGGGCTCTCCGGGGCATTTAGGGTTAGGGCAAAGGCAGCAGCGGACTGAGGGGAGGACGGTGGTACTTATAGGGTCGCCAATCGGAGGAGTCCGAGGCGGATAAGGCAGCTATGGCAGTGGCAAACTCGGGTGGCGACGGACTCCGAGTTGATCTCAAGTTCGAGCTCAATCCCGAATTGCTTCACGCCAGGTTTTGAGGGGATTGGCGACGGGGATAGAGGGGAGGATTTCCCCTCAACCAATTTGAGGAGATCACACGAAAGGCGGCCAGATTTCACGCGGGGAGGGCGGTAGATGTCACGTCCAGAAATTTAGCCAATTTCTAGACTATTTTGTGTATTAAAATCTCTGTCCAGAAATCAACCAGGGTACACAAAACAACAAATCAATAAACAGATCCAAACGTAAATAAAGCATAAATACTTACAGAAGAGGCACTTAGTCCTCACACGGAAGAAAACAGCAGCGGAAAGGCGAAACTAGCATGTCTTCAGCTCCACACCACAGGCAAGCTCAACTGGGGTATAAGCCAAGGTCTTCACTTCTGAAAAGGGGGAATATAGCAAGGCTGAGTACCACCCACCGTACTCAGTAAGCCACACCAATGATGCACTTGTGCACGGGATTTCAAAGAGAGGCTGGTGGCTCATTTGCGTAAAAGCAGTTGTAAACAGTAGTAGTTCACAAACAGTAAAAAAGTTAATTAATTTAACATGATTAATTTTCCACCGATTAATATTACACCACGTTAACCAGGCCCAACCATTCCCAACTGATTGACACTACACCACGTCAACCAGTCTCCACTAAAGAATGCTACACCACGTTCACCAGACACCTCCGGGTACCATTACACCACGTTACCCGGACTCCACTGATTAACTCTACACCACGTTAACCAGTCACCACCGGACAACGTTACACCGCTGACCAGCTTTTCCTGATCAACGCTACACCACGTTGACCAGGCCGCGCTGATGGAAGTTACACCATGACCACTAGGCGTCACTGATGAGCGTTACACCACGCTCACCAGTCTCCACCGACTAGCGTTACACCACGCTAACCGGCCACCCCCGGTCAACTCAACCACGTCGACCAGACTCACACCTTCCACAACACCAGTTTCATAAAACCAGATTAATTATCTAAAGGTGAGACTAATCACGGTGAGTCTTGGCCAATGTGCCCATGACTGCAGGCGCGGCTATTCGAATAGATTTACTCTGATCAGAGGTGTACAACTTTACCCACAAGACACAGCCTCACACATGTTTCCGTGCGTTGATGTGTCACCACGACACCCCGCAAGAGGCTGTGACAGGACCGTTCATGAAACCTCTCCCTAACCATCCACACCACGCTGAGGTTGCACCTGCCAACAGGGCACGTCATATTGGCCAGGCTACCCCCCTTGCGCCACGGTGAATCCGGCAGCCGATCAACCCTACCCCGGGCCGACCCAACTCCATCCCGCTCACCCTCTTCTTCGGTGCCTAGGAGAGGGAGAAGAAACACTTCAAGCCCAGCCGTTGCCCACGCTGGCTTGTGGAAAGTACGAGTAGTTGCCCAAGTGGTTCCCGCGAACCGATCCTTAATTGCCATGGGTGTGACAAACAAAACCATACACCCACAGCCCACCATTTACGTCAAATTTTAGTAATTTAACATCAGCCTATCCAAAGTTCTATTTTTTCGACATTTAGTCGAATCATATTAAAAAGATAGTATTTAATTCCCAGGTGAGCTATGTTGCTAAGCATGGCTAAGCAGGTCCTATCTCTAACCAAGTCATCCAATGAGACCTAAGCTAGTCAGATTATCACCCAAGGTTATCAAGGAATAGATAACAAATAAACATGGCCTCAAGTAGGTGGATAGATTATCCCAGATTCCATGTAATTGGCAAAACATGCAATTTATTTTTAAATCGTAAAATATTTCACAAAGTAGGTTCAACATGCTCAAGGATGAATGTGTGACTTACCTTGCGACAAAACATCTTCGATTGCTCTTCCGAACTCTTCCATAGACTCCACGATCTTTCGAATCGGCGATTACGGTAGACTACACGCAAAACGATAAAAATCCTAAGAAATTCCAAATAAACAGTACATACAAAATTATACAAACAAGTAGATTATAATTTTGGATGAAATTAGGAAGAAGAATGGGTCAATTCGGGGTTCAGACGAAAAAGATACGACTTTTGGAATATCGAATTCAGAATAGATCTGAAAGGAATTGGAAAAGAATATTCTCGGGAATATTCTCTCAGAATTAAATTAGAAGATTTATTTTTGGCACTTGAGAAAGAGTGGCACTGTCATGGGTCACGATTTCGAAGAATAGCTGGAGTGGTGGATTGGGCTAGAGCTGACAGGGCACTGGCGGATTAAAAAGGAGTCAACGGCTAGGATTCGATTTAGAGGGATTTAAACAGCCGAGATTGATTTAGGATCTTGATACAGATTGGACGGCCGAGATTCAACCCTGGGGTTTATGGAGATTTAATGGTGAAGATTTGGATTTAATTGATCGGATGGCTCTAATCGGCCAGAATGATCTAACAGTTAGGACGGCCGAACTAGTGCATGCGGGACCCACGTGGCAGCATCACAGGAAGAAAAGGCCGAGCTCCTGCTATGGCGCTCAGCCGAGGGGGTCAGGCGACGGCTGGCGCGACGGGGCACTGTCACGGCGAGGCAGAGAGGAGATCCGACAGTGCGCCGACTTCGGTGGCGGGAGTAGCGATTCCCGGGTGGCGTGACGCGGCGAAGACGTTGACAATGGCGCCACGGCGCGGCATGGGATGAGGAAGGAGGCAGCTCCGGTGAGGGGATGCTGAGGGAGGTGTCCTTGACTGGGGCTTACCGACGGTAGACAAGGGCGACGACCGGCGACGAAGCGACAAGGACGACGGCAAACGACGAGGGCGACGTCGGGGAGGAAACAGCAGCAGGGGTCGGCGGTGCTGAGGATGTTGATGGCATTTGGCGGTACCCAGGCGGCGCGGCCACGGCGACTTGTCAGCGGCAAGCGGCAGCGAGGGAGGTAGCGAGCCCGGGGCGAGGACGACGACGCCGGCGACGGCTTGGCAGAGAGGACGACCACGGCAGCGATGGGTCGGCCGGCGAGCTGGGGAAGGAACACAGGGCGCCGGGAACATACGACAACCGCGACGACCAACAAAAGGGAGGACCGGCAGGACGGCGTGGTGCTCACCAGCGGCTGGCGAAAATGACGACGCCGACGGCGGCTGCAGCACGGAGACGGTGGAGCAGGAGCGGCGACCGGCGACGACTTGCGGCAACACGGCGACGGGCGAGGAGGCGGCGCACGGGGTGGTGGCAGCCAGAGCAAGCAGGCGACGGTGGGCGAAGGGAGCAGCAGAGGGGCGGCAGCTTCGGGGAGGGGGAAAACAGCAGGGGCCGGCGCCAAGGGAGGATGCTCACCTCGGGGCGGCGAAGGACGCCGACGACTACAGCCGAGCGGCGGCGGCTGGAGGCGCAGAGGACGACGATGACGTTGACGATGCAGCGACCGGCGGCGGAGCCAGGCCGCGGCGGCAGCTTCGGGGATCGGCGCACTGCCTCGGGGCGACGCGCTGGGCAGCCGGAGGAGACGGCGGCGCGGCGGCAGAGGCAGGGGCAAGGAGCGGCGCCGCAGAGGGCTGGCGGTGCTGCGCGTGGCGTCGCTGGATGGGCACAGTGGCGGCTGGAGGCGCGGCTGGCAGGGGCAGGCGACGGCGCGGCGAGCCAGACGGCGGCGGCTTCGGGTGAGCGGAGAAAACGAGAGAGGTGAGCTCGGGAGAGCTTTTTGAGGGCACGGGGAGGCGGAATCGTGGCCGAGGATGCGGTTTTGGAGCGGGATGGGCGCGGGAATGGCGGCGTCGTGGGGAGAAGGAGACGGGAGGTGGAGGTGACCGGGTTCGGGGCGGCACGGGATTGGCGGCCACGGCGGTTGCCAGCGGAGACCGGGGCGGCGCGGGCTGGCGCAGGCCGGGGGAGAAGCAAGGGAGCAGGCAGAGCAGGCCGGGGCGCAGCCCAGGGCGGCGGCGGCTTCGGCTGGCTGGCGACCAAGCAGAGAGAGAGAGAGTGAGAGAGTCCAAGAAGATGAACAGGAAGGGAAAAGGAACGGAAGGGTGAGAAAAAGAAAAGGGGAAGGGAAAATTGAAAGGAAAAGGAAAAGAGAAAAGAAGAGGAAAAGGTTGGGATTTTTAGGGATTTTTCCGGAGATTCCAAATTTAGAATTTAAATTTTAGAATTCCAAGATGTATCAGAAAAACGGAAATTGGGAATTTGTTTGGAATTTTGGAGGATTGCGAATGTCGGCGTATATATATTTGAAAAAAAATCAGAGACATCGAAACACTTTTGGAAATCGAAATATTTCTTTGGAATCAACGAAATTCGTCGGAATTTTTGGGATTCACCAAGTGTAAGAATATTTTGGGAATTCCTGGAATATTGGAAGGAGTTAACAGGAATATTCCAAAGTCAGGAAAAATTAGGAATATTGACGGAATCAGGAACTTGGGAAAAAAAATAGAGGGGATTTTGTGTCGACCGAGAAATTAGGATATTCAAGGAATATATTTCATGGAGTTTGGAACATAGAATAAATGAATTTCTAAAATACGGGAAATATTTTGGGAGTCGAGAACGGTGGAGGGAATTAGTTTAGGAAATATTCGATTGATTGCAAATATCGGTATATTTTGGAGAATCGGAACGTCGATGACGTTTTAGGGTTCCGGGAGCGACACAAAACCCTAGAAGAAAAGAGAGTCAAAGTTCATGATGAACGGGGAGATTTCAAAGAACTGAACTGGAATGACCCGAACAAGGGAAAAGACAGGGGTTTTATTATAGATTTATCTAATTATAAAAATGATCTTTGTCCCATTAAAATTAATTCTGGAGCTCCAAAAATTCCAAAAAAATTTTAGAGAGTTTATTAAATCGTGGGGAATTTACCAGAAATAAATGCCACCACGAAATAGATAGAGTTTATTATTATAAATACTTAAACACTTAAAATATTCCGACCAAAACCCTAGGAATATAAAAGCGTCCAAGCATTTATTTAAAATTTTCAACTTGGGATTTTTAATATTGGAAATTTCAAATTTTATTCAAACACGTTTCTCAAACAAAAATTTTCTAGCGTATTCTTGTATTTCGATTTACCCAAAAACAATTTTTAATTAAACCGATTTTTGGGGCGTGACAGCGGACTCGGGCTCGGACTTGGCCTGAGGAAGATGAGGATCCCAATAGGTGGGGTCCACCTATCGGCGGGGAGAAAAGGAAAAGTGCGAGCGGGCCGACCTGGCCACGGTGCGGGGAGGAGAGAGAGGAGGGGAGAGAAGATAAAACCTTTTTCTAATTATTTATTCACTGATTTGGTTTTCTATTTATTAAAAATACTTCCATAGCTCAAATAATTCGTAGAAAAATCCAGGGACTACAAGAATTAAAGAAGTATTTAATAAAATTTTCTCTGGCCCATTTTTACATTGAGATTTATTTGGGATTTTTATTAACCACTCCTTTAGGCTTTTAGTTGATTTCTAAAAATTATATTTTCACAGGTATTATTTATTAACTTATTTTTAGGGTGTGACAGGGTGTTACAAAGACATCATGGTCACCAACCCTGGTTTGGAGGATCTCCTGTTGTGTCGTTCGGCCGGGCTTGCGCAGATTGTCGTTGTGAGCATTGCGCTTGGCCTGTAGGAGTCGATTTTCTTCCTCCTGTTGCTCACATAGTCGGCGAGCCTCCTCCTCTTACTGGTCACGTAGTCGGCACGCATCTTGTGTCAGAGTTGATCCCTTCAACACCATGAAGACTTCGCGTGGTGGAGAAAAGCTCCTCGAGTTGCTGTCCGACTGGGAGTCGGACTCGAAATAGTTTAATGGTGTGAGGATTACCCCAACCTCCCTAGATCCGATCATAAGTGGCTCTGAGCCATATCCGAGTCAAATTCCAAAGGATTGAGTTTGCCATGCTAGATTGGAATTGAAGATGGCTACAGAATTATTGAGTTCGAGCGGGAAATTGACGATCTTATCTCCCCTAAGACTGATCTCGACCGGCTTAGGGCCGTGTCCGAGAGTCGAACACCAGGAAAGAGAGTTGTCCCTAAACTCATAGATCTTGGATATCGCCGAAGCAAGTTGTTGAAGACCGCTGCGGCATTGAGTAAGCCGATTGGCGATGGGTTGGCCTGATCCCTGGCCGATCAGGTCGAAACTGAGTCAGACAAGGTGAGATTGCCGAAATTGTTGGCGATGAAGTCGAGGCTCCCGAAGCTGATGGCTTGTCTAGGGATGAAATTGATGGCGTTGACTCCGATGATTAGATCCATCAGGCTTGTTGACGATGCCCCTACCTGGCGCACCAACTGCTGATGTTTTATATCCGCTGTATTGATTATGGGGCTATTCGTAAGACTTAAACTTGATGGATGCGAAGGGACACAAGATTTATCCTGGTTCAGGCCCTCAAGGTGAGATAATACCCTACTTCCAGCTGTTGTGTATTGCCTTCGAGATTTCTCTAGCGAGATTGGTTGTGTGTATGTCGATCTGCCCTAGGGGACTCCTTGCCTTTCCTCATATACCGAGGAGGCAAGGTTACATGGTGGGCATCTCAGTTAGACTCGACCCAGGGACTTTCCTCTCAGAATATAGAGTAACTAGCTAGGACTATATCCCTTTCCTTGTCATGCATGGTAATTTAAAGCCAAGCTACTATATTACTAATTACATGGTAGGCCCACCCTCTATCCGAGTGACCACATCACCTTCCATGAGGTACCCGAGGATCATGGCCTCCACAGGCGGGCTATAAGAAGACCAAGTAGAACAAGCCAAGACATACTTGGAAGAAAACATCACAAGTTGAGTGGCATACCTGCAAATTCAGTCTAAACTCGGACCTTTACCTGAACTCTTCGTAGTTCCGAGTTCTTCAAGTTCTTTTTTTAGGCTGTTGAGCTCCAGGGTTTTGTTATGGATGGTGGTTTCTCGAACTACAAAAACGACGTGCAAGAGTTCAGCAAGGGAAGGCAATAACAGGGAGTTACTCGAGAGACAATGGAGCTTACCTCAAACAGTACCCCTGAGACAATAAGATTCGTCCCTGAGGCTGTTCACTGCACTACGGAGCCAGTCCTCCCTCTCCCTAGCTTTAAGCTGGATCTCGTCCCTTTCCCGCTGTAGCCTTGTCAGCTGGGTGATCTAAGGGGTGAGTAGGGCAAATGTCCGATTTAGCTTCTCAGACTGGTCGGTGATTTTCTGCAAAGGACAAGGATTATCGACTACGCCAACACAGAGTGACAACACAACTATCTCAGCCAAGTCAGATTACTCACCTGGACTTGCTGTGAGGCTTTAATTGTGGCCTCATACAGCTCGATATGCTCCTTGTTTGTGGTCTCCTCATCTAGTATCAATGTATCCACGCTCCCATCAGGGTTTGTCTAGCTGAACACCCTTGGGAGATTGCATGGAGGCACTGGAAGCCTTGGGATGCCATCATCGGAGTCACCTCCTGAAGTCGGCGACGAAGAAGGCACAGGAGATGCAAGCCTTGGTGGAGAAGGAGGAGCTAGCTCGGTGGCTTCATCCCTTATTTCCCAGCTTGGGGAGGCAGGTTGGGTTTCTGAGTGCTCCTCTATGGGGCTGTGGCGCTTGTGTCCCTAATTTTGGGACTGCCGGATGCCTTGATCGGCGTTTGCTTCTTTTTGGCTGGTTCCTTGGCCAGCTGCTTCCTAGCTCTCTTAGATAGGCCTGGGATTTCGGTTAATTCGGTTTAAACGGTTCGGTTAATTCGGTTAGAATGTAAGAGTCTTAGAGCTGGGTTCGTTGGTTGAGGAGCTGGCTGGGTGTTTCTTTGACCCCCAGTCGGCTGGCTAGGAGGTGAGAGGTGAAATCGGCGTGTTCGTGCAAGGAAGATAGACGACGACGATTCACACTCCATATCACTCATCACAGATAGTACATCAACAATCATCTGAGATATCCAAGGTCGGATAACTTACCATCGGCCAAGGCCTTTTTAGGTTGAACAACTTTGGGAACTTCTCCGGATCCAAGGTGTCCAGAACGACACTGACAAAGTACCGGCACAGAGTGTCACTGACTTGGTCCTTGCTAATCCTCTTGGAGCACTCCCGAGTGGCATCACCTTTCCCCTGGTACTCGAAGCCTAGGTGCACTCGGTCCTTCAGGGGCTGGATCCTACGGGTAAGGAACGCTCGTGCCACCTAGACCCCTGTTACTCCCTTTTGCTTCAAGGCCGCCAACTTCTCTAGCAGGATGCCCACTAGTCAGGAGTGCGGACCAGCTCTCGAGCACCTTGGGGGTGTTGCCAACATAGGGAGGCAAGGTGTAACACCCTGAAAATTCGGTTAAGAAAAATACGTAAATTTTTGAACTTTTTAAAACTTTTGCATCATGCCGCATCTTCGGTTGCTATGCTTGTGATCTAATAAAATTCAACGTAGATAAAGTAACCAACGAACCTACGTTAATTAAAAAGACTAATGCGTCAACCGAGAATATCTAGACGACAAGAACAAACAAAAGGAAATTAACTATCCATTTAATTCCCAACTCTAGCATATGAATAATAAAAAGGGGAATAACTTTCAACATATATATGGAAATTAAATATTAATCTAATTTCCAAACCATAATACACATGCTAGCATGACCAAGTCCTTAAATAAAATTAAAGAACCCTAATCCATGAAACATTAGTCGAGTATCCCAAGCTCGACTAATCAGTATAAGGAATCAACTATCACCCTATTGGGTACTTAATCTCATCTTCTAAAAATATCTTGAAACCCTCAAAAATGATCCCCACAATTCATGGGAGTTACTTATCTACCAAGAAAAATTAATCAAACAAGTTTATTTACAAATACTAGACCTCTCTAAATAAATAACACTTTCCTTTCTAAGGAAATGGGTGAATTCAAACTCGAATTTGAATTCTCAAATTTCTGAGAATGATCAGAGTCAAACTCTATGTGAATCCAAATTGAAATCTTTCAAATTTAAATATAAAATCACCTATCTAAATCCTCCTAAAACTCAAGACCATATCTTCCTCTCTTGGGCTCAATCCACCTTCCCCGAGCCCAACCTACATTCTCTCCACCCCTTCTCTTCTTTCTTCTTCTGGCCCAACCCAGTCTGACCCCAGCCTGCCACTCCTTCCCTCTCCTGGCGTTCTCTCCCTGGCCCACTCAGCCAACCAGGCCCAGCCACCTTGCCTAGCCGCGCTGTCTGCCGTTCCCCTCCCGCGTGGACGACCGCCCCTTTTGTCTCTCGCTGCCACTAGGACCTGCACCCTCACCAATCCCGTGGCCACCCGCTCGCCATGTGCTATGCGGCCATCTCCCTTCCCTCACCGGCCACGCACGTGCTCTGCGTGATTGGCAAAATGCCAAACTGGGCCGCGGTGTGACTGAGCTCCTCCCCGCGCCGCCTCGCCGCGGATCGTGCCAGTCACCCCGCTGTGCCCTGCACGGGCACACGATGTGCTCGACCCAATGTCACGCAAAGCTGCCCCATCCTGTCGCCGTGCCGCCGCACCCCCGCACACTCATATTCCTTCCCATGCAGGCCGCGACATAGCCGAGCCACGCCGATCCCAAACCCCACCTCGATCACCTTCTCGACCCGTCGTCATTGCCAATTGCTCCTGACATGACCAAACCGGCGTCAGCCACACCCTGTGCCCACGCCGGTAACGTCAGCCATGGATGTCGTCGGCCTCGCCCCGTCACATCCACAGTCGCACGCACGTCCTGAAGGTCAGAGACAGGTCAAGTCACCATTAAGAGGCCGACTACCATGCTTGCGTCGGCCACGCTGCCACTGATGCGGCCCGTCATGCTGCTACCCGACCTGACCTGACCACCTACACTCATGTCATCATCGCCTACACACCGGTAAACCCGAGCCTTGCCTTGTCGCCATCGCCACCTGACTACCCAAGCAGCGCAGGACGGAGTAGCTGAAGGACCGCCACCGCCTTCTGCCCACAGGGCCGAAGGGGAGCCCAACCATTCGAAGTCAACTTCCCCACGCCGAGGCCGCGCCTATAAAGGGGAGACCAAGCCCTCACCTGGAGCACCCCGCCACCCTCCTCGCATTACATGTTGAGCCGCCGAGCTCGAGGACTCCAATTGGACACAAGAAGCACGTCCGCTGCACATGCCTTGGCTCTGCTGCACCGTCGACATGGCCGCCCCCCCAGAGCCCCAACATACTCACCAGAACCGCAGCAAGGAGGAAGAGGCCACCCCTGCCCTAGGGGATGCACGACGCCACTGTAACAGCCTGCCTACCAGAACCACGCAGCCTAGCCCATCCGATGGGCAGGCCTACTTACACATAGGACCCCACTTACACTTTCGTCCTTGCTTCATGTAAAAGGGTTAACCCGGAAGTGCTATGGTTGGAGAGACAAGGTCTTATACGTCGGTTCAACTCTTGCTCAACTAACAAGGTGGTACTAATCAAGTGCACACGGCACTCATAGGCCACATAGGCTAGATCCTAATTGGGCCAGGATGTCGCACACACCCCCCTCAAAGGACCTAGCGTCCCCGCCGGTCCAACTTACCAGCATAGCCACACAAGCATATAAGCAAATGTCTAGGAACACTCCCCCTCTTAGCACATGTCCATATGTCTAGTGCCGGTGCCATATACCATGCCATGTGCCTCACACAGAGCCCACATGCATCATTCACCATATGCCCGCACACTGACCCGTACGCGCAACCATGAGGGTCAGCTCTGATACCAACTTGTTATGCCCAGAATTTCCATCCAAAATTCTAGAGTTTTATTGTGTGTAACTCCTCGTCCAGGAATCAACTGAGGCACACATGACCAAGTTGATAATCAAAGTAATTGTTTACATCTCAAGAGTATTTATTACAGAGGTAAATAGTACCTCACAGAAAGATAAATTTCTAACAGCGGTAAACGAACTAAGACAGCGTGACGAAACCCACTCCACGAACTTGACTGGGACTCCCACTTAATCCTCGAAGCAGTCCTCCACGCTGAAGAACTCCTCTGAATGATGATTGTTAATTGCAAGGTGAATACATGAAATACTCCGCAAGCCACATAGCAAATATGCAAGTGCACAGGATAATAAAGGATGGCATAATAGGGCTCAATTTGCATAAGCAGCATTGAACAAATCATTTGAGACAGTAGTTGTTAACGCCAAAATTTGGTACGGGTCGTTACCATGTTCGGTTAAGGAAAGAAGCGATATCAGCCATTGGAAACTAATCCAGAAGAGTCCGAGCTTGGGAAGGAATCGTGAAGACCACGTTATGGCAGTTAATTACCTTATCTATTAATTAGGTAGTTTTGATAATTTTTAGGAAACCTGATCTCGTATCCGATCAGGACTTGTTACTTCTCCTTTTATAGATAGGAAATTCGTGTGCCGTGTCCTATTAGGACTGTAATAACTCGGGGTATATATACGTATGCCCGGGTAGCTTGTAAAATATCTCTCGATCAATTAAACTTCGGCGCATCGCCAACCTTTCGACGGGTTCTTGCTTCTCGAGCGGGGCTGCATCGGTTAGGTCCGAACTCCTGCGAGAGGGTAAGACTCGTCACTCCTTACCCAGGTGTATCTGCCCTGTCTACGGCTGCATCGGTTTGGTCCGACCTCTTAGGCCGATCAGGTATACCACATCACGCATGCGTAGATCTCATCAGCTTACTGGGGACGATTTATCATCAGTTCGTGCTGCATCAGTTGGGTCCGACCTACTGAGCTGCCAGCGATAAATCGTTCCTATTAGGTTGATGGTTTTTACGCAAGTGTCTTATCGGAATGTATAGCCGATAAGTTATCTTATTACATCACGATTGCATTTAGATCTATCGGCTTGTTGAGGTCCCTTTACTATTATCGATCTGTGCTGCATCAGTTAGGTCTGAACTACTAGATCGATAATAATAGATTTATCCTTGTCGAGTCGATCGGTGTATATGCGACGTTCTATCGGAGTGCTTAGCCGATAAGTTATCTTTTTATAAAGCCGACTGTATTATCTTTCCTATTTTGGTCATCTATATTATCATCGGTTTTCTAGCCGATGTACATGTGTTTCCTTGGCAGTTGGCTAGCTTACTATTCTATCTATCCATTTTATCATCGGCTTCTAGCCGATGCACATGTTATACTGACAGCTTATATATTTGCTTATAGCGTTATCGGTTTCCTAGCCGATACACAGGTGCCATCGGCCATCGGCTACAAGGAGCCTACATCAGTCCGTATCGGCCGATAGCCGATGTGCAATTGCTGCTGACCCGGGCACGAGCACAAGCGAGGACCCGGGCACGGGCACGAGACCCGGGCGCGGACAGCTGGGGCCCGAGCACGGTTTTATCATCGGCTTTCAGCCGATGCTCGAGCATTCCTTCGGCAATCGGCTAGCAGGATTCTTATTGGCCGATTGAATCCCTGAGCTAATATTCTCCTTGTCAATTATGGGGTCAAATTGACTGGCACGCCTGCGAACCTCAAGATTTTAGGACCTGCACTGGAGCTAAGCAGATCTCCCAGGCCTTCGTATATTCAATCGCATCAAACCAGATCATCAACAAGCTTCTTGGCACACCCGGTGGTTTTTGGTGCGAACAGTAGTAAAACATCAATAATTGATCAATATTATCCAACGCTATACTATTCACCAAATGGGCCCAACCACTCCAACCTAGAGCTAACCATGATTCATCCTTTAATACTCAAAAATTAATTAATGTGAGACTAATCACAGAAAACATTGCTAAGCTCGCCCTTAACCATGGGCACGGCTATTCGAATAGTTTTACTCTGGCCAGAGATACACCAATTTACCCACAGGACACAACTCCACAACACATCACTGTGTGCCTTGATACCACCATGGTACCTCGGAAAGGAATTGTGACAGGATTATCCATGTAACTCGCACAATAGGAGAGCCTCCTGTCAAACCTCCGGTCTCCAGTAGGGGTGATCAAGTATCTTCCCGTGAGATGGCTCAACGCCCAAAGCATGGTCTTATTGTCACTGCCATGGGTGGACTTATATCAGCCACAAACAAGCCCTGGTGCCTCCTATTGAACTCAACACACTTCAAACTTCTGCTATCCCATTCTAGCTTGTGGTTAGCACGAGTGCTGCTTTGCAACAAGTAGTCCGTGAACCGGTCCTTAACTGTCATAAGCACCACTAGCAACCTTCACAACCCTAGTGCTCGCAACCCACCATTTATCCATATTTTAGTGAACCATTAAATTAGCCTTGCACGACCACAGTCATAAATGGAATCATCACTTCATGTGAACTAAATATTTAATCAAAGTTAATGTTACAGCCCAGAACTTATTCTATAATTTGCTAAGCATGGCTAAGTAGAGTCCTAGAGGTAATCTAGCTAACCAATAAATAAAGCTAGCTAGTCAAATTTATCCCATAGGTACAATATCCAGTAATCAAGTCAAAGGGGCCATAAACAACGATCAGGGTTTCCCTTTACCGATGACATTCCAAAATAAATGCAGAGTTGAAGGGAAAAATATAGTTGTAAATATAGGAACAATATGCTCAAAGGTACTGAGGAATTTGTGTTACTTGCCTTGCTGCTCCTCACAAGCCTCGGAACTCTCCTCGAGAAACTACGACTCTTCCTAAACGTCGGTGGCTAAAGGCAATAAACAAAAATGAGCAAAACAGTACATCAACACACATGAACAGTGTCATATTATATTTTTAATGGGTAGATCTTGATTTTTAAACAATTTTGCGAGTTGAATCACCCCAAACGGAGTTCGGATGAATTAGTTATGAATTTTAGAAGTTTAAACCCTTTAAAAGCCTATTTAAAAGAATAAAACCAATTTATTGTGTCATTACTGAATTAATTTAATTCGGGTAAAGGAATTATGATGTCATTGGAGAGAGAAAGCTCTCGGCTGACTGGTGGGGCCCACTGGCAGCGAGAGGGAGGGGTCTGGTGCATAGTGGACCGAGTCCACCAAGGTTCACAGGACGATCCGACGGTTAGGATTTTATGGGATCGGATCGGACGGCCAAGATTTATCCACATTTTAAGATAGATCGGAGGGCTAAGGTTTAATCTAACTTAGATCCAATGGCTATGGTTTGATCCAACAATCTAAAGGCCGAGATCTACCCGGGAAGATCCGACGGCTGAGATTAGATCGGGCAATCGACGGCTCTGATTAGATCCGAGCGGATCTGAGCTGGCGCCTACGCAGCAGCCACGTCGACAGCTGAGTTAGCACGGGCGACGGTGGCGGCACGGGGACCAATGTTCGCCAGTGATTGGCGGCACGGTAGCGTGCGGTGAGGACGGGAACAGATAGAGGAGATCGTGGCGATTCTCACCGTGGGTAGACAGGCGGCGAACAGCGACGAGAGAGGCCGGCGGCGAGCTTCTAGCGGTGGAGCTCCTTGGCTCCTTGGCAGCGACGAGGTTCCAGGGGTCTTCGGCGGCCGGGGAACGGCGGCCTAGCTCCCTCACGCTTAGGTGATGCTGACCGAGGTGATGGCGGGCGGTGACTAGGGCGACAGCGGCGCTAGACTGAAGGTCAGCGGTGACGGCGGAGCGAAGCTTTCGCGGCGCTAGGGCTCAGGCGATGCAAACTGGCTTGGGTTGAGTAGGAAGGAGGGAGAGGGGTGCCGGGAAGCACTATTTATAGCGGCGGAGGAGGGAGATCGGCTCGGATTTGGCAGCGTGGCGGATTAGGGTTCTCCTCGGAGTCCCAAAGCTTCACAAGTCTGATACGGTGTTGATTCCTTAGATTTTGCGCCGTGATTCTTGAGGGGAAAGAGAGAGGAGACCTTGGGGATCAAAGCCCCTCAACTGATTTGATCTGAACCCAACTGACGCGAGTGAATTTGAAGCGGATTCAGTGGCGGTGCTCTGGAGTAGCTTGGTCTCCGCGGGGAAGACGGATTCGACAGATGGGACCCACCTATCGGCGAGGCATGGGCAACGTAGGCCGCACAGGCCATGGGTCGGATGCGTGCGTGGGGAGAAAGAGAAAGG
This sequence comes from Oryza meyeriana var. granulata, assembly GCA_003991445.1. Lineage (NCBI taxonomy): Eukaryota > Viridiplantae > Streptophyta > Magnoliopsida > Poales > Poaceae > Oryza > Oryza meyeriana. The sequence continues at coordinate 38,608 of RYFJ01001826.1, forward strand.
AACAGTGCTGGGCATGATTCGGCCCAAGCACAGGAAAGGGGTTTTTCTTTTCTTTTTCTTTTATTTTATTGCTGTAAACTTATTTAATTCACCAAAAATACTTCCCCTAATCAAATAAATCCCAGAAAATTCCAGAAAATAGATGATTAAGCAAAGAATTTTATAAAATTATTTCCAAGCCCATTTTGCTATAGATTTTTTGTTTTTATTATTTTCATTCCTTGGGGTTTTAATTAGATTTCTAAAATTTCTTTTTCGTAATTATTTTTATATGGGGATAAATTTAGAGTGTTACAGCCGCCATGGCCCAGCCGCGGCCTCATCATGACCTCGCGACCGATTGCGTCGCCTCCTAGCCGCCACAAGGTAAAGCCCCTTCACCCATCCCCGCCTCTTCCCAGATAGCTTCTTTATCGGCCATCTCCCCCTTCGATTGTGCCTCTGCATCGCCTCAACTGGAGCCACGCAGCCTCACCGCCATTGACACCGAGGCGAGCTCAGTGCAGCTAGCCCAGGCCAGGGAAAAAGTGGTGGAAAACCCTCCGTGCTCCACTACCAAGCTCCTCCGGGCTCCCCAGCGGCTATGGATGGCTGCTTCACCAGAATCGACGTTGACCTAGACCACCCTCCCTGCCAGCTACCGCGAAACCCCCTGAGTCCATGCAAGCCGTAGCTGATCCGTCACCGTCTATAGGGGGCCAGCGCCCTCCGACCTCCCTCCACCGGGCTGCCCCGCTATCGGCCGCCGCAGTCTGCCCGCTACGCCTGCGTTGCTCTGCTCTGCCGTCGGGATGAAGAAAGAGCGAGAGAGGGGGAGAAAGAGCGAAGAGGAAGAGGGAATTAATTTCTCCCCACCCCTAGACTGACTTGTGGGCCCCACAATAATTAATCTATCGTTAGAGCTGATGACTGTAATTAAGTTAATCAAATCTTTAATCCCTAACTAACAGTGGGCCCAATCTGTTAAGAGAATCTAATTAAGACTAAGGTTAAAGTATGTACCACTGACATGTGGGCCCAAGTCCACTTTGTAGGTCAACCTAACCTGGTCATGGGTTGACCTCAGCCCCACATGTCAGTAGCACAAGCCTTTCTCTTCAAAAAACAATTCTAATAAAACTAAAAGCAGTGGACTCCACCTGCCAGTGACCCAAATCTTTTCCTAAAGAAAAGAATCCCCAAAGCAAATAAAAATAGCTCAAGTCTTTATTTCAGCAAAGGGAAATCTAAAGTAATCTTTTAAAATTCATAATTAATTCAAATAAAGTCCAAGTTAAGTGAAACTTGTCTCAGGACGTGTCTAAGCCACCAATGGGTTCACCTGGAGCTGCTGCACATTTTCTCTTTTGGCCATGCTTTAAGATTTGTCGTCGTTCGCCATTGCCACCACCTGGAAGCCGCCGGAGTCACTTGCCATCGTTGCTCGCCGTCGCTGCTCACACGCCGAGCCGCTAACATGTGGGACCCTGCTTAAACGCACTAAGGAGGAGATTAGAGGAAGTTTAAAATTTTTGAGGTTTAAACTGTAAAACTTGTTAGATTTACATGTGGACTCAAGGACTAATATGTGATTTAATAAAACTTGAACATTCTTCATGAAATTTGTATCTCCACGTGCTAGGGACCTCAGGATTTAATCCCGTGAAACTGGAGGACCTCCTTATAAATTTACACTCGCTGACATGTAGGCCCAGGGCAATAAAATTTGAGAAAATATGGAAAAAAAAGGCTTTAGACTTTTCTGTTAAGCTGAAAAATAGGTTTTACTTCAAAAATTCATAGAAAATTCATACAAGCTCCAAATTCAGTGAATCAAATTTTGATAAATTCACAATTTTATCCTCTTTCATTCTGTAAGGTGTAAATTGACAAAAATTGCCATCTAAAAATCTTTAAAAATTACTAAGAAACTTAATAAATTAATATCTTTTGCATACAGTAGAATATAGTGAATATTTTTCCACTAAAATTCATCTCAACACATAACCAAACATCTGTATAAAATTCATGTATTTTAGTGAATATTTGTATTTTTGCATAATTTGGTGTTTACTCGATATTGTTAATTATTTTTAGAGGAATTTCCCATTGACGATGAGGTGGTTGATCCCAACATTTGTCAGGAAGAAGAGGTTCAGCAAGGCAAGTGTTTTTCCCCCGCCACCTATAATCATATTGGAACCTATGATTTTGGGGCAAAATGTGTTGATTTATAAATTGCATGCTTAATTGAAATATCGATATTTAAAAGGTTTAAAAATGGTAGAGTAACCTATTACTGCATAAACCTTCTTGATGACTTCTTTTCTCTATTGTAGCCATAGTATGGGTTTAAGTACCTTTCATGTATTCCAATGAGTTAGAGGCACAAGTTTATAAGTGATAAATGCTTAACCATGCTTAGATACTCCTATTGAATGTGATGGCAACTTTTTAAACCCAAGTTTTGATGATTTAAAATTTTCAATCAGAAGTATACTCTAAATTAATTGTGAACTAAAATGAGGAAAACTTGGTTTTCAAACTCGGGTGGCAAGTGGTATACATATGTGATAGTTGTATACCGATAGGGGGAGTGTTCACCTGGGTTAATTAAGTACTAAACTCTTTGTCACCATTTGTGTATACAGCACATCCACATGTGTTAGTATGGGATAACCTTAGTTAAGAACTTGTTTGTGATTTAACCTTGCATTGGGAGGCCATTGTAGTATGAGCTAGTCTTGCTTCATAGTTTATAGGAACTACTCATGTTTATCGCGAAGGAACGGTTGTTCACTTAGCGACATGAGCGTCTAAGTATGTCCAATACAACGATGTAGTGCCTCGTGGGTTGCTTTGCCATGGCATCAGGTTGGGTAGGCCAATCGTCCTGACAGCACTAAGGATCTGGACTTAGTGTAGAATCTCACTCACCGTGCTCATGCAAGGTTGGATATCACAATGGTGTAGGCAATGGATTAGCTTCGTCGCAGGAAGTAAAATAGGTACTTTTCGGTATCGTGTGGCATGTTTTTACATAATTACTATTATGTGTTATGTGGGTAAAGATGTTCGAACTCTGTAGAGTAGAAACTAATCGGTTAGCCGTGCCCACGGTTATGGGCGGCATAGTGAAGTGCCAAGAGTATAGTTTTGAATTGTCACGCCCAGAAATTCACCAGAATTTCCAAAGCTAATTTGTGCAATAAATCCTCGTCCAGGAATCAGCTGAGGTACACAAATTGATAATTTGATAAACATAACCAAAACGAAATAACGATAAATACTTACAACAGAGGCACTTAGTCCTCACACAGGAGAAAACAGCAGCGGAACGACAACTAGCGTAGCTTCAGCTCCAAGCCACAGGCAGCTCAACTGGGGTATAAGCCAAACACCATCTTCTCCTCCACGCAAAGCTTCACACTAAAGATTGCAATAATGCAAGACTGAGTACCACCCACCGTACTCAACAAGCCACACTAGGGAATGCAATGTAATGCAACAGGATACCAAAGGAAAGGCATAATATGGCTTATTTGCGTAAAACAACATTTAAAACATTTGCACTCGAAATCATTAAAAATAGTATAGTTTAATTATTAATCAGTATTGAATCAACCACTGAACAACGCTCCAACGCAGTTCAGGCCCAAACCAAAACTTCTCCAAACAGGAGCTATCCATATTCCATCATTTATTTCCATTAATGAGCAGTGTGGGACTAATCACAGAAACATTGCTAGGCCGCTCATTAACCGCGAGCACGGCTATTCGAATAGTTTTACTCTGGCCAGAGATGTACCAATTTACTCACAAGACACAATCTCAACATCATGTCAGCCATGCGTCGCGATATTCGAAAGTACCCGAATAGAGATTGTGATAGAACCCTCCATGTAATCCGCACAACAAGGAAGCCACCCGCTGGACCACCAGTTTCCGGCCAGAACTGATCAGGTTCTGAGTCTGGGAAACGATCCAACGCCCAAGACATGGACTTATTGACGCAGCCATGGTGGTCTTATTGACACATCCACAACACACCATGGTGGACCCCGGTTGAACGTACTACACATTGGATCCTACCATTACCCATGCTGGCTTGTGGTTAGCACGAGTATTGCTTCGCAATAGGTAATCCGCGAACCGGTCCTTAACTGTCATGAGCACCGCTAGCAACATCACAATCCTGGTGCTCACAACCCACCATTCGGTCAAGTTTTATTTGACATTTTAATTAATCAACCACGACTCACGGTCGTGAAAATATAGCCATTAATCCATAATTAGTCATAAATGAGTCATTAACTACCCACATAAAATGACACTATAGTTTCTAGGCATGGCTAAGCAAAATCCTAAATAATCTAGCCAGATAAATAATTAAACATCTAGCTAGTCAATATTATTACCCGGGGTATCAAGGTATAGATATCAACATCAAAATGGCCATAAATATCAAGGAATATTGGCTATTAAATAATTACCCGTAATAATGTCATTCTAAAGCAATTCATGCTATAACTTTAAAATAAAATAGCTTTCGCAAACGGGATCAATATGCTCAAGGAGATTGTCGTGTGACTTGCCTTGCAATCGCAAAAGTCTTCAAATACTCTTCTGAACTCTTCCACAGACTCTGCAGTCTTCCGAATCAGTAATATACGCGACTACACGCAAAACGATAACAAACCCTAAGAAACTCCAAATAAACAATACATAAAAATACATAAACAAGTAAATTATGAGTTTAAATGGATTTAGGAAGAATAACGGGTCGAATCGAACTTCAAACGGAAAAGATACGGCTTTTGGAATATTGAATTCAGAATGAATCCGAAAAGAATTAGAAAAGAATATTCTCAAGAATATTCTCTGAATTTTCGATAAGAATAATTATTTTAGATAAATGCTGACATGTGGGGTCCATGGTCAGTGACCAGGCATACGGTGGACTTGGTTCATGGATTTAGAAATAAGAGGGGCCGATAGAATGCTGAGGTGGATAGGGCTGACATGGTACTAGATTGCGACATATGGATCCAACCCGACGGCTGGGATCGGTTTAGAATTTTATGTGGATTGGACGGCCCGAATTAGGTCTCAAAGGTTAGACGACCGGGATGGCTTGAAGATATATTCGCTGAGGTCCATGCAGCAGTGGCACGCCGTGGAGCCAATTGAGCTCGGCCGTCCAAGGCACAGCACGGGAGACACGCCGGCAACGGCCGGGGGGTTCGACAACGACGGCGATTGATAGTGCCACGACGGCGATGCGTTGGCGAGCCGAGACCGACGAGAGATGGGGCAATGCAATGGTGTCATCGGCCTGGAGTGGAGAGGAGGGGATGCGGCGTGCAAGTCCGGCAAGCAGGTTCGCCAGCGGCAGGCAAGACGACGACGGCGGAATTCGACAACCAGACGACAGCGGTGCATGGGAACAGGTGTGGCGACCTAGGGCAGGGCACAATGGGCGGCAGCGCCGGGGAGGAGACGACGATGGCGGAACCGACGGCGACGACAACGACGAACACGGGAAAAAGACGAGGCGCCGGTGTAGATGACGACGGCGACTACCTAGCAACGGTGACGACGAACAAGAGGCAGAGGAGGATGGGCGACGATGCCGATTGGAAAAGAGCGATGGCAGCGATGAACCAAAGAAGGGCGGCTTCAGTCCGAATGCTCACCGGCGGTGGGGATCGAAGACGACGGTGGCGAAGCAGAGGCGACGGCAGACCGGCGCTGGCAGCGCGGCGAAGCCGACGAAGAGGGAACGGCGACGGCGGCTGGAGGAGGACGGCAGCTCAACGGCGACGCTCGACGGAGACGCCAGGGACGACGCGATGACGACAGGCGGCTTCCCGGTCCGAGGCGTCGAAGGAGGAAAAGAAGATGGGGCATTGGGGACGACGGGGTGGATGCTCACCGGCGACGAGCGGTAGGCGGGGATGGCGACGACCACGATGACCTCTGTCGGCGGCAAGGCAGAGACAGCCGGCAGGACGGCGGCTGAGGCAGTTGGCGACGGCGGCGACAGGAGCACGGGAGCAGGGGCGGCGGCCAGGGCGGCGGCGCACAGCTGCAGGGCAGCGGCGGCTGAGCGACGGCGGCGACAGGGGAAGCGTGGCAACGGCGCGGCACAGAGAACGGCGACGGCGCACGGGTGACGGCGCTGGGAGCATAAGAGGCGGCGGCGGCGGCTGCTGAAGCAGAGCGGGGCAGCGGCTAGGGCACCGAGGAAACGGTGGCTGGCTTTATGTATGGGGCGACTTGGCGGCGGATTCGGTAGCGGCCGTTGCGGAGAGGAGGCGCAGGCGCTGGCCTGGGCCAGGCGGCGGTGGCGGCGGCGGGCCAAGGGAGCGGCGGTGGTAGGCTGAGCGCAGGCCGGGCCTGGAGGAGCTCGGCCGAGGAGGGGCTCGGCCCGGGCGGCTCGGGGTTGGAGCGGGCCGGCTCGGGCTGGACGCTGAGAGAGACAGAGGAAGGAGACGAGAAGAAAGAGGAGGCTAGGAGAAGAAGGTAAACAGGGAAAAGGGATGAAGGATAAAGGGAAAATAAAAGAGGAAAAGGAAAAAGAAGAGGGATTTTTTTTAGACTATTTTTGGAACTCAGGATTATCGAGACATTTTCGGAATCGGAATATTTATTTGGAATAGAGGAGACCAAGCGGTTTTAGGATGAAACAACTATTCTGAATATTGAGGATATATACATTCATACATATATATACATATATATATATATATATACATAGGTATAAATATATATATTGGGAATCGAACAGTGTTTGGAAGAATTTAGAAAACAAAAGTATATTTATTAAGGTCCAAGAAACAGAATATTTTGTGGGATTCCGAGAATAGAGAATATTTTCCTGATGGAAATTTGGGGAGTAGAATATCGGGATATTCAAGGAATATCTGGGGAAACAAATATCGAATTATTCATCAGGTTGGGAACTAGAGGAGATTTTCCGGGAACTGGGAAATAGAATATTCTGAATAAAATGTTTCAGGATTACGGAATTGACGAGGGTGTTTTATTGGAATCAGAATTTGGAGAAACCTCACACAATTGGAGATTTGGATTTATTTTGACCGACAAGGGGTTTTAGGGAATATCTAGGATTTATCTCAAAGAGAAAATATAAATATTTCGAATACAAAGGATCTTGGATGGGAGTCCAAAAGAGTTCTAGAGTTTCAAAAATGAATAAATCCGGTAACTCCGAATTTAGGTTTTTGAGGTGACTTTAGGGTTCTGGGAACGACACAAAACCCTAGAGGAAAAAGGGAGTCAGAGTTCACGATGAACGGGGAGACTTTAAAGGACTGAATTAGGAACGACCCGAACAGGGAAAAGAAAAAGGAATTTATTTATATTTATTTACTTACTTTAGTGATCTTTATAGCATTAAAATTAACTCTGTAGCTCCGAAAAATCCAAGAAAATTTCAGAGAGTTTATTAAATCACGGGGAATTTACCAGAAGTAAATACCACCACGAAACACGAAGAATTTATTATTATAAATATTCAAATGCTTAAAATACTCCGACAAAACCATGGAATATAAAAGCACCCAAGTATTTATTTAAAGATTTAAACTCGAAATTTTTAATATTGGAAATTTCAAAATTTTATTCAAACTCTTTTCTCAAACAAAGATTTTCTAGTGTATTCTTGTATTTCCATTTATCCACGATAATTTTTAATTAAGACAATTTTCAGGGCGTTACATGAATCTTTTTTAATGCATTTGAAAGAGTGTTCTTGAAATTTTGAAATTTGAATTTAATTGATGTTATTGGAACTACTATCATGGAGGATAGTAATTTGCTATGTATATATGTATATGCTTTTGCCATGACATTTTACTATGAAATTATGATAGTTTTTATTTTACAAATGCTATTGAAACATGTTACTAACTAGAACTTGCTTTATGCAAATTTAGCTACGCCACAAGCTTTCCTTGATATACCTTTGCATGTAGAAATTTATATATTGTCTTGCCAGTACATTAATAATGTACTGACACTTGATCTTATTATTGCTATATTTGGACTTGTTTGCAGATGACGGTATGCCTAGTGATGAGTGCTATCCTACGGCTGACAAAGATTTCCAGGATGGTTCTTACTAGGGGTTACCCTAATCAGTATGCTTGTGGGTCTTTTGGGTAGACAAGCTTCCATAGAACCTTAAATAAGTTTGGCCTGTCAGCCTATGTATCTGTAATAGTTGTAAACTATATATCTGTACTTTTATGTTTTATGTACCCTGTATTTGTGATATCCTAGCTAAGATGAAAGTACGGAACTAGTTCTTCCTGGGGCTACTTTTGTATCAGTACGGGTTTTATGTAGTTTCCCCATAGATCAGTCCTTGTTATATGTAGTTGTTAACGCCAAAATTTGGTAAGGCCCTGTAGCAGATTCGGTCAAAGGAGAAGATTGCAGTCAACTGACAGAGAAGAGACCGGAATCGGGAAGGAGCCGTGAAGACTGTTGCTTGGCAGTTATTTACTGTACCGATTAATTAGGCGGGTATTTATCTTTAGGAAACCTGACCTCGTGTCCGGTCAGGATTAGTTAGCGTTTTCTATTATAGATAGGAAATCATGTATCGTGTCCTATCAGGACTATGTCAACTCGAGGTATATATACGTATGCCCGGGTGCCTTGTAAATCATCACAACAATCAATACAAACTTCGGCGCATCGCCACCCCTTCGACGGGATCCTGCTTCTCGAGCCGGGCTGCATCGGTTAGGTCCGAACTCCTGCGAGAGGGTAAGTCTCGTCACCCCGGCTACCTATCGGCTAGGACTTCCTCGGTTAGGTCCGATATTCTAGTCGGTTTATGGTAGTCGGCTTACCACGATATATTTAGTTTATCTATGGCTGCATCAGTTCAGTTTGACCTCATAGATTGATTAGGTATATCACATCACACGTGCGTAGATCGTATCGGCTTACTGGGAGCGGTTTATCATCAGTTTGTGCTGCATCGGTTAGGTCCGACCTACTAAACTGCTAGCGATAAACCGATCCTGCTAAGCCGATGCTTTATGCGCAGGCGTCTTATCGGGGTGTATAGCCAGTAAGTTATCTTCATCACAGTCGCATCATATCTATCGGCCTATTGAGGTATCGTTATCATTGTTGGTCTGTGCTGCAACGGTTGGGTCCGATCTACTAGACTGACGATAATAGCTTTACTCTTGATGAGCCGATGGGTGTTGTGCGATGGTGTTATCGGAGTGCTTAGCCGATAAGTTATCTGTTAAAGCCGACTACATTTATTCATTGTCTTATTCTATACTCGTTCTGTTCAGTAGTCGGCTGGCTCATCAATTATCTATCATTTATGTTATTGCATGCCTTATCATATATTCTTGCCTGTATTATTGTTACGATCGGCTAAGGACTAGCCGATGGGTTTATTCTGCCGATCCAAGTACAAGTACAAGCAGGTTCCCGGGCACGACCCCAGGTGAGGGCCCGGGCACGAGCTTAGGTAAGGACCAGTGTACGGGCCCGGACAGCGGATGAAGACCCCGGGAGCCGATATAATCAAGGGCCCGGGCACAGGCATATCTTCACGGCAACACTAGTAACACTAAACTATGATCGGCTAGGATTTATTTGATTTATTTACTTATACATTACACCTGCTTATTTTACGAAGTATATATCCGGTTTTTGAATATCCCTTTGATGATCGGCTGGCGCGATACTTGATTATTATTATTATGTTATTGCCCCTGCCGTCATCGGCTTTAAGCCGATGTATAAGTGCTACAGTGCGTATCGGCCATCGGCCGATGGGATGAGTCCAAGCCGGCTTACAGCCGATTGGCTCACGAATTTAACATTCCTTTCTCCTTGTCAATTACAGGGTCAAATTGACTGGCACGCCTGCGAACCTCAAGACTTTAGGACCTGCACTGGAGTAAAGCAAATCTCCCAGGCCTTCGCGTGTCACCCAGACGCCGGACGGCCCCCGACGGGTTTTCGGCGTCAACACGCTTTTGGCACGCCTGGTGGGACACGAAGTTTCAACCCAAAGTTTCACCGCAAAGTTTTGACAATCAAGCCTGCAACATGGCTGGGAAAGAGATCAAGACAGACAATGTAATTCCGGTCACCATGGAAGATCTAACTGAAGAACAAAAACAGCAAGTTGAACAGACCATGACAAATTTCCAGAAGCTGTGCCTAGAATCCTTCAGTATGACAAGGCAAGGGCCGATTCAGAAGTCTCAGTTTCCAAAACCAGTACTGGTAGGAGAATCGAGCCACACACAACCCGAGAGTCCACCAGTCAAGCCTTTGCAGGAGATGGTTAATGAGGCTGTTCACCATGCGCTCATCAATCAGTCGGGAGTCTTGGTAAACACACTGCATAATCTCATCAAGAAGACTGTTGATGGATCAATTGCCCAAGAACCAACTCGGGGTCCTGTTTTTCTCCCGCCAAAGATTGAACCAACTCAGATTGCTTACAACATCAACAGAGATATACCAGAGCATATGTTTACACAGAACCAGGCTGGGGGGCAACAAGATATTCCTGCTGGGTACCATCGGACTGCCTACTATGGAGGATATCAGCAGAATTATCCAGGAGGCGGAGCCGATCCGGGTACTTACCAGAGGGAGTATCACAGACAGAATCGGCAACCAACCCCGCTGATACAGTATCAGCAGTATCAACAGGAGAATGTAAGAGAAGAAGACTTATCGGCACGGGTTGAAGAGATAGTGAGGGAGCAGTTCGGGATCAAGCCCAAGGAACAAGCGTTCATGTATCGGCACCCATATCCTGAGTGGTTTGACAGGGTTCCGTTACCACACCGATACAGGGTCCCGGATTTTTCTAAGTTTTCAGGGCAGGACAACACGTCTACAGTAGAACATGTCAACCGATTCCTGGCACAGTGCGGGAGGCATCGCTGAAGAGGCCTGAGGGTTAGGTTTTTTCCCCTATCATTATCTGGATCGGCTTTTACATGGTTCTCCTCATTACTGCCGAATTCTGTTCGGGGGTGGGCCGATCTAGAGAAACAGTTGTACAAATATTTCTTTGCTGGGATTCATGAGTTGAGACTGTCAGATTTGACATCGGTTAAGCAACGACCAGATGAAATAGTACCGGAATATGTTCAGCGATTTCGGGATATCAGAAACCGATGTTATAGTTTGAACCTGAGTGATGGGCATCTGGCCGATCTGGCTTTCCAGGGTCTGCTGGCGCCGATTAAAGAGAGATTTTCTTCACAAGAGTTTGAATCCCTGTCGCACCTGGTACAGAAGGTATCGGCTCATGAAAGCCGATTTCAAGAGGCGAAAAAGGACAAGTACCAGAGGAGGGTTGCTCAGGTTCAGGTCTATTCATCAGACTCAGATGATGAAGAATCCGATGCTGAAGTTGGATTGGCGGAGTGGGCCAGGAACAAGAAGTCAGTATCATGCCCATGGGTCAAAGATATCGGCAAGGAGGAACGGTATGATTTTGATGTTAGTAAAGCCGATAAAATCTTTGACTTGTTGTTACAGGAGAAGCAAATACAATTGCCGCCAAACCACGTGATCCCATCAGCCGAAGAACTAAAGAAGAAGAAATATTGCAAGTGGCACAATGCGATATCGCACCATACTAATGAGTACAAGGTTTTTCGGCAACAAATTCAGTTGGCTGTTGAGCAAGGACGAATCAAGTTTGAAGACAAGAAGCCAATGAAGATAGATGGGCACCCGTTCCCCGTAAACATGGTCTATGCAGGGTCATCATCAAGAGATCAGGCCGATGGAGCAAGACATCAAAGGTACAAGTCAAGGATTACTTCATCGGACATGATAGAAAGATATTCAAGATATGAAGAGCAGAGGGATGAACCAGAACGATATAATCCACATTGGGACTGCCCGTTTTTTCGGTTCTGCTAGGATCAAGGAATGAGACTGCCATCAGCTGAAAATTGCCCCGAGTGCAGCAGTGCAGGGAATCGGCATGATCGCCAGCAGGAGTTTTCGCGGGATCGGTCGCTTGGGAAAAAAGCATCGGTTCATAGCCGATTAGGGCCGATCCATGAAGAGTTCTTTGAAGAGGATGAAGAAGAAGCACATGAGAAACAGGTCCAGAATCCTCAGTGGTGTCCTAGCGGCATATTCACGAAGAATTGAAGAGAAGGGCACAGCGGTTACGACACCGAGAGCAAAAGGAAGAGCAGCGCCAGGATCAGGAGGAAGCCGATCATCGTCCCAAGAGGACCAAACAAGTTTGGCGAGTAAGGAGGAAGGACGATGAAGATGCATCAGTTCCGGTGGACATGGTTTTCTTTCTGCCCAAGGAGTACAGGGCGTTCTCATCAGACGAGGAGGGCGGAGAGGAAGTTTTTGCTCAGTTAACACTACAACCTGACCAAGCTACATTTGATAAACCTAAAGAGTCAGAGCATCGGCACCTAAAGCCATTATACATCAAGGGTTACGTGAATGGAAAGCCGATGACCAAGATGTTAGTTGATGGAGGAGCAGCAGTTAATCTCATGCCTCATACCACATTCCGAAAGTTGGGGAAAACCACCGAAGATCTGATCAAGACAAATATGGTGCTTAAAGACTTCGGGGGAAATTCATCAGAGGCGAAAGGCGTGTTGAACGTGGAGCTAACAGTGGGAAACAAGACATTGCCAACTACATCTTTCATCATCGACGAAATGGGGTCGTACAACTTGCTCCTCGGCAGGGACTGGATTCACGCAAACTGTTGCATGCCTTCGACAATGCATCAATGTCTGATACAGTGGCAGGGAGATCAAGTAGAGGTAGTGCTAGCAGATCGGTCGACCAATATTGCCATGACCGATCTACCAGTCTGGGAAGCTGATGGTGTTGACTGCCTATCCGGGAGAGTTTGGGAAGGCGACTATCTCAAGGTTACTAGCCAGGGAATACAACCGATCCAGCAAGTCAGCTCTGAATTATTACTTTGATGGGCTCTATTGAAGATTTTGAGGGGAAAATTGGGCAAGATTTACGTCGGCTGATGATTTGGAAGAGATCGATATTGGACCAGGAGATAGACCAAGGCCGACGTACATAAGCAAAAAATTAAGTCCTGAACTACGGGAGGAATTGATAGCACTGCTGAAGGAGCATCGGGATTGTTTTGCCTGGGAGTACCATGAGATGCCAGGATTAAGCCGATCGATTGTTGAGCATCGGCTTCCTATTAAACCAGGGTATCGGCCATTCAAGCAGGCTCCAAGGAGGTTCAAGGCAGAATTATATGAGCCGATCAAGGCGGAGATCACAAGGTTATATGATGCCAAGTTCATAAGACCATGCCGATACGCTGAGTGGGTTTCTAATATCGTCCCGGTGGAGAAGAAAAATGGGAAATTGAGGATATGTATTGATTTCTGGGATCTAAATAAGGCTACCCCTAAGGATGAATACCCAATGCCGATAGCAGATTTGTTGGTGGATGCAGCCTCAGGTCACAAGATTATCAGCTTCATGGACGGCAATGCGGGATATAATCAGATTTTTATGGCTGAAGAAGACATACATAAGACTGCGTTTCGGTGTCCAGGAGCTATCAGCCTGTATGAGTGGGTAGTAATGACGTTTGGATTGAAAAGTGCCGGTGCGACTTATCAAAGAGCGATGAATTATATATTTCATGATCTCATCGGCTTATTGGTAGAAATTTATATTGATGATGTGGTGGTCAAGTCTAAAAGTGAGGAAAGCCATATAGCCGATCTACAAAAAGTGCTGGAGAGAGCCAAGAAATACGGACTAAGAATGAATCCCAATAAGTGCGCTTTTGGTGTATCGGCTAGGCAATTTTTGGGTTTTATGGTTCATGAGCGAGGGATTGAAGTTAGTCAGCGAAGTATCAGAGCCATTAAGACTACAGAGCCACCAAGCAATAAGACAGAGTTGCAGTCGTTGATCGCAAATTAATTTTGTGAGAAGATTTATATCAAATTTATCAGGGAGAATGAGTCTTTCACGCGTTATTGAAGTTGAAGGACCGATCAAGAATTTGTGTGGGGGCAGCGCAGCAGAAGGCGTTTGACGAGATCAAGAATTATCTTAGTTCCCCGCCTATTTTGATTCCGCCGCAAAAAGGAGTGCCGTTCAGGTTATACTTGTCGGCCGATGAGAGGTCCATCGGCTCTGTTTGATCCAAGAATTGAAGGCAAAGAGCGAATTGTTTATCTGAGTAGAAGACTTTTGGATGCTGAACGAGATATCCTGCGTGGAGAAATTATGCCTATGTTTATATTTCTCGTGTACAAAGTTAAGGCATTACATCTATCGGCTGAGTGTACAGTAGTTTGCCAGGCCGATGTGGTCAAATATATTGTGTCGGCTCCAGTCTTGAAAGGGCGAGTTGGCAATGGGTTTTTGCTTTGACAGAGTTCAACTTGAGGTATGAATCGGCTAAGGCGATTAAGGGACAGGCAGTGGCCGATTTTATTGTGCAAACACAGAGGCTCACGAAGACTATGTAGAGCCTCCCATGACTTTGTTTTTCGATGGATCGGTTGCAAGCATGGATCTGGCATCGGTTTAGTTATCATATCGCCTCGGGGGCAAGTTTGAGTTTGCTTTTACAATTAAGCCTTATCGACTAACAATCAAGCAGAGTACGAGGGCGGTGCTGAAGGACTTCAACTCTTAAGGAGATCGAGCCGATGGTCATAGAGATAATTGGCGATTCTTTATTAGTGGTCAACAGTTGTCTGGAGAATATGAGTGCAAGGATGATGTTTTGAGGTCATATTATGAGAGTGTACGGATTGTTAAGAGATTTCAAGATAGTGTCATAGATCATATTCCCAGGGAGCAGAATTTAGAAGCCAATGATCTTGCGCAAATTGCTTCAGGATATCGGCTGAATAGGCAAGTTTGAGGTTGAGATAGCCGATATTGATATCCAGAACAAGGCCGATGACTGGAGACAGAGTTAGTTGATTACTTGCAAAATCCGTCGCAATCGTTTCCAGGAAGATTCGTATAAAGCTACTAAATATGTGTTGCTTGATGGGGAGTTGTATTATCGACTTTTGAGGGATTCTGCTTAGGTGCCTGAGTTTGAAGAAGCCAAAGTGGTTATGTGCGAGGTGCATGAAGGCGTCTGTGGGACTCATCAATCAGCGCATAAATGAAGTGGTTGCTGAAAGAAGAGTAGGTATTTTGGCCGACAATGCTGGAGGATTGGCTTTAGGTATTATAAAGGGTGTCAAGATTGTCAGAAATTTGAAATATACAGCGAGCACCAGCATCGGCTATGAATCCCTACATCAAACCGTGGCGTTCAGAGGTTGGCGAATTGACATGATCGGCCAGGTTTTCTCCCCATCAAGTAAAGGGCATAAATTCATATTGGCAACGGATATTTTTACCAATGGGTAGAGCGGTTCCTTTGAAGAGTTACGTCCAAGGAAGGGCGATCGAGTTTGTAAAGGAGCATATTATTTATCGGTTGGATTCCTCAGACATAAACTACTGATCAGGGACTATCTTTGTGTCTGATGAGTTTTCAACAATTTGCTGCCAGTATGGGAATTCAAGCTATTAAATTCGTTGCCTTATATGCTCAGGCCAATGGACAAGCAGAAGCTTCTAACAAGAGTTTGATCAAGTGATTAAGCGGAAAATTGATGAGCCAGCCACCGGCGATGGCATACTTTACATTAGCCGATTCACTAATGGGCCAGTGATTTTGCGGATGGCATGTCATGGATCTACTCGGGTGCCACCGTATCATTAGTGTATATGGGCATGAGGCATTACCATGGGAGACTAAACATCGCTCTAGGAGAATTCTTTGCAGGAACAGTTGACAGCCGATGATTATTATATTACTTGGGTTTGTATGACAGATGAACTCGAAGATTTGGCTCAGATGATCGGTTGAGGGCATTGTGATTAAGGAAAATCTCTAAGGGCAGCTCGGTTGTTTTTTGTACATTACAATAAGAAGGTGGTGAATAAGTCATTTGCCGAGGATGAGATCTTGTGTGGAAGTGATTTTGCCGATCTGATCCAGAGATAATAAGTTTGGAAAATGTCGCCTAAATTGGGAGGGCCCTATCGGATTAATCGCTTGTGTGCCTGGTAATGCCTATATGTTAGAAGATCTTGATGGGACAGAGTTTATCTAAGCGCTTAACGGAAAATACAGTCTCAAAGAGTTAATACTACCCAGCGTGTGGATATTAAATCTCTTGAATCGGTTTTGAGTAAGAGCCGATTTCTAAAGCAATTCGGAAAGCGATGTTTTTTTACATCGCCTAAAGACAGCCGATATCAATCGATATCGCCTTTAGATTAACAAATAAACGAAAAATTATCCAGGGTGAAAGATAAAGCTAGAGTCCGATCAGGATATAACAGCAAAAGGGTTATTTGTAGTTCCAGAAAATCGTTTCAAAGGGTTAAGATTTTACAAGATTTTTGGATCACTTCAATTGCGTCGCAGGCGGATCTGATCAATCTCATGATAAACGTAATGTCATCTTCATCGGATAGCCCGGATGGTCTTCAGGTTCTTGCACCGATGAATGACTTGACGCACTGTCGCTCAACCTTGGCCTCTTGGTCTTGGATGGCTTTGCGTAGGCCTTATTTTAGCTGGTATTCTGTTCTGTAAGTCCTTACGAACTCTTTCAAGTTCTGCCAGCAATCGGCTCCTTTTTCTTCAGTGGTCTAACTTAGGTTATGGAGCTCTTTGGGGCAGCGCCATGTCATCAAGCTTTTTCTTCTCTGCTTGGGCTAATAGCCGATCGCTTGGATGTCTTCGGTAGTCTTTTCTGTTGTCAGCGCGATCGGCTATGCGCTGTCTAAGCTTGGCTATGAGTGTTTAAATCTATGGATTCCAGATATGCTGCGGGAGTTAGCCGCGTCGACAAGTTTTTCTTGCTTCCGGGCAGATGGTGTTCAATTTCTGCAATCTTGCCCGGATTGGCCTGCAATCTTCCATCTAGCGCGTCAATTGGGTTTTCCAGCGACTGAGTATGCTCGTCAGATATTCACGTACGTCGGCTGGAAGGACCGTTGGTTGGTCGTCGCACTGGTGGCTGTTTGATTCTTTCTACTTCTAGCGTACTTTGCCGATGTCAAATGGAAGAACAGATCGGCTAAGACTGCAAAATTGCATCGGTAAAGGGAATCAGTAGAAAAGTTAAGAGCGGATATGGACATAAAAGTGTTTACCTGAGGATTGTACAGCACATCACCGAAGTTACATCGAGGTCGGGGATGAGTAGGTTGTTCTTTTCGAGGGCCTAAATGTCAGCCGATGGATGTAGAACGGTATCAGATCGACCGGAGACTTGGTGCTATAGTGGGAGCAGTGAAAATCCATCGGCTCAGTTATATCTTGGAGGGACGATTGAGAAGGAGGATGAAGTTCTGGCCGATGATGCGAGCTGAATCTATAGAATAGGGTGAAATGAATAAGGGGATGGGTAATAATAATAATAAACTTGGCGCGTTACCTGAGGAGATGAGGGAGCGATTGTGTAGGAGAAGATGCTACGCCGGGGCACAACATCAGCATCAGTTTATCTCGTCTTGTCTTTGGAGGAGGGGTTCGAAGCGCTAGTTATGTTCTTCTTTCATCTTTTGTCCCTATTTATGGGCCGGTGTGGCTGGCTTGAGGGAGTATTATTATTTCCGAGGGAATAGGGATCCTTTTACGCCCCTAAGTTTGGAGTACCGGTTGGAGGTTGATACAGGATCGGGATCCGACCGCTGTTGTCTTGTATGATGGGGGGACTCGACGTTTGCTGGGCAGCCTGCAAAATAGAGGAGTTATGGAGATGATTGAGGAGCTGATGGTTAACTGCGGGTTAGCCTCTCATCGGATTCGACGTACTACTCAGTCAAGATACGAGAGCAAACGAGTCGCAGGTGGCCGCTAGCTGAATAAGTGTTTTCCCATTCTGACCACCATCAGACGAAAAAAGCTTATACTGCTTGTGCAGATGTTCACCTCGGTGCAGCATCCTAGAAAAAAATATGAAAAGGGAAGGAATTGTTTGCCGTCAAGGTCTTGCATCCGATCATATTCAAGGGTTGTGACATCCCCGGCCTGAGTTTATCAATAAGATAGGCCCAATTGGGAGTTGACCGAGACTCAAATTGACGCTACGGAGCTGACCGATGGTATGGTAGAACTCATACGATGCTGAGTTCGCCCATAAGAAAAGCCAGTTCTGCAGCAGACTCAAGGACTGAGTAGCCTGATAGGAATATGGGCCTTAGACTCTCATCATTCAGACTTTGAGTGAACTCAAATTAGAAGGCATCTCGAATGATGATGCTCGTCCTGTAATGCAAACCAAAAGATAGATGGCCTCCCTGGTGAAGCCAGAATAAAAGTGCCCTTGAACCACTGACTAACTTCAGCAGGGTTTATCTTGCCGCCAGAAAGGGCCGATGCAGCTTCGCCCATAGAGATGCATCGCGCTTAATAAACAGGGTCTTGATCTTCTGGGGTAATCGTCTGGGAAGGATTGCTTGAGAGAAGAGAAGTTTCTGGATGGCCTTGGAGGTGTAAACATTGAGCCAGAGCTGTACAAACCACCAAGCCCCAATGCCGGACGGCTGGCCGGCCGATAGCTTAGTTGCCACCTGATGAAGTAGCTGTAGGTAAGCGCCAAGGCGCAGATAGTGCCCAACGGAATTTGTTTCCTATCGCCAAGCACTCTGCCAGCATTGCATATTGGGTCGTCGAGCCGAGGGTTGCACCACCAAGACGAACCGTTCCAACCACAAGATTCAGAAGAATGAGCACGTGTTCCCGAGTCATCAACCCCGTCCGAGTTCCTTTGTTGTGGAAGATAGATATGACCTGACCATGACCGCCGATGTTTTTGTGTTAAACCGATGAGCAGGCTTAAATACCGGAGTTGAAGGGTTGATGTAGCTCGTTGTATCCATGTGAGCATGGTCACATCCAGCAAGAAGTGGGGTCATCCCGGCCCCATGCTATCCGGAACAGTGAAAGCATATTGAGGCATCGTGACCATAGTATTCTGAGGCCGATGAAGTGAGTGGTCGTCGTTCTTCTCCATATCTAGCCAGGAGAGATTAATGCAGTGCCGATATGTATCATCTTCCAAGAGTTTCTCTTCATCACCGACTCTCATGTACCAATCTCTCCATCCCAGCAATCTGCTCGGCCATGACCTTGAACTTGTTTGTCCAGTCACTGTACAAACGCCATGCCGAGTTTCTGAAGAAGACGTCTGAGGTATGGAGGTTTCAGTGCTATGAACTCGGTGGATCTTCGCTTTTTTGGCCCATGGGGCCATATAGAAAAATTGGGTAATCGGCGGCCGGAATCAAATCTGGCTCTAAAGATGCCGGTACAGTAAACAAGAACATGACGAAGAACAGATGAAAAACGAGCAGATCGGTTCGTGCTATGAGATTGCAGCATTGGAAAATATAATCGGGTGAAAGAAATTACCTCAGGAACTGCAGATGCCTGATCCATCCGCGGTGGGGAGAAGATGTTAGAGATCTGACGCCGAGAAAAAGGCTGCGACGAATCGTCGGGAGTTCGCGTAGGACTTGGAGATTTGGAAGATGAAGCGGGTGGTGCTCTGGTGATGTGAAAGCATAAAAAAGGCAAGAGAAAGTGACGTTTTTTATAGAGTATGACAAGCGAGCGGAATCGAGGCCTTGGCACTATTTCAAACATTTATGCAAGTAGCTATCTTGGGCCCGCCTCGGTATTGGAGAGATCTGGAGGCCAAAATGAATAAGAATTTCGAAGGCCTATTATGAAAAACTCCGAAATTCATGGGCACGTGTTTAACGCCAAAATTTGGTACTAAGGCCCGTATATCAATTCGATCAAGGAGGATACAGTCAACAGAGCTTGTAAAAAGACCGGAATCGGGAAGAGCCGTGAAGACCGTTACTGGTAGTTATTTACTAACCTATTAATAGCAGGTGTTTACTTTAGGAAACCTGGACCTCGTGTCCTCAGGATTAGCCTCGCGTTTTGTGTCTATTGATAAGAAATCATGTATCGTGTCCTATAAAGACTCATGTAACTCGGGTATAAATACGTACGCCCGGGCCACCTTGTAAAGTATCATAAACATCAGATACAATAACTCGGCGCATCGCCATCCTTCGACGGGATCCTGCTTCTCGAGCCGGCTGCATCGTTAAAGTCCGAAACTCTTCGAGAGGGTAAGTCTCGTCACCCCGGCTACCTATCGGCTAGACTCCTCGGTTAGGTCCGATATTCTAGTCGGTTTATGGTAGTCGGCTTACCATAACGATATATTTCTTTTTTTCTATGGCTGCATCAGTTCAGTTTGACCTCATAGATTATTAGGTATATCACATCACACCATGCGTAGATCGTATGGGTCTTACTGAGCGGTTCTATCATACAGTTTTTCTAGCATCGTTAGTCCATACCTACTAAACTGCTAGCGATAAATATACCATCCTGCTAAGCCGATGCTTTATGCGCAGCGTCTTATCGCGGTGTATAGCCGGTATATCTTCATCACGTCGCATCATATCTATCGGCCCATTGAGGTCTCTCATTTATCATTATTGCGTCTGTGCTACAACGGTTGGGTCCGATCTTACTTAGACTGACATAATAGCTTTACTCTTGATGAGCCGATGTGTTGTGTGCGATGATTATCAGAGTGCTTAGCCGATAAGTTATCTGTTGAAAGCCGACTACATTATTCATTGTCTTATTCTATATTCGTTTCCGCTTCAGTAGTCGGCTGCTCTCATTATCTATCATTTATATATCGCATGCCTTCAAGCATATTCTTGCCTGTATTATTGTTACGATCGGTAAAGAACTAGCCGATGGGTTATTCTGCCGATCCAAGCCGCAAGTATGAAGCAGGTTCCCGGGCACGACCCCAGATGAATCCCGGGCACAGTGCTTAGGTAAGACCGGTGCACGGCCCGACAGCGATGAAGACCCCGGGATCGATAGGAGCAAGGGCCCGGGCACGGATATTTTCACGCATACCACTAACGACTAAACTATGATCGGCAGGATTTATCTGATCATTTACTTATGCGTTTTACCTTTATTTTCTACAAGTCCAGATAGCCGGTTTTTGAGTATTCCTTGCGATGATCGGCTAACGCAAGCTGTTATATTATCTGTTGCTCCTCCATCAATTGGCTTTAAGTCCGATGTATAAGTCTACAGTGCTTATCGGCCATCGGCCGATGAGATGAGCCCAAGCCGGCTTCGAGCCGATTGGCTCACGAATTTAACATTCCCTTCTCCTTGTTAACTACAGGGTCAAATTGACTAGCACGCCTGCGAACCTCAAGACTTTAGGACCTGCACTGGAGCTAAGCAGATCTCCCAGGCCTTCGCGTGTCACCCAGACGCCGGACAGCCCCCGGCGGGTTTTCGGTGTCAACAGATGGCAACGGGGTGCCTGAT
This sequence comes from Oryza meyeriana var. granulata, assembly GCA_003991445.1. Classification (NCBI taxonomy): domain Eukaryota; kingdom Viridiplantae; phylum Streptophyta; class Magnoliopsida; order Poales; family Poaceae; genus Oryza; species Oryza meyeriana. The sequence goes on from RYFJ01001826.1 coordinate 60,074, forward strand.
CTTCCGCTAGGTAAGGATAACTCTCGATTTGGTGGAGAATTGACACTCACGATCCGGCTTCTGATCACCAAGACCCGAACCTTACAATCGCTGCACCACGTCTCCTCTCGTTATCAACTGTGCGCTGCCCGGTTGACCTCGCCACGAAGGCTAATCCCTACATGCGAATCGAAGAACACAAGCAAGAACAAGGAAGATTGCAGCTCAACTTACAGATGAATGATTATACTTTCGAAGTTGGGGTCTCACAAACCGATAAACGGCGAAATTGTTCAAAGACAGAAAAATCGAAGCAAAACACATCTAAACAGTGACGGCTACTGAATATATATGAGTTAGGACGTCCTAGGGTGAGGGTTTTCCCTGTGAGGGGTGCACTCATCATGGGTTTAGCCCACGACACAAATACAAAGCCCAAAAGCCCAAACTGACTTGGATGGGAAAATGACATAACTTGTTTTCGCGATTCTGGATAGCTTAGGAGGAATTTTGGTGTGAAACTAAAACCATCTGAAAGTAGACTTTATTAGCTTTCCAACAAGTACTTGTAGGCCCTGTAATTCCTTCTGGATCAAAAGTTATGGCCATTTGAAGTTGACGCTGTCTCCCAGCCCAAAACTGAATCGGTCTCAGGAATAAGAATTTACTTGCACTTGTTGTCTCCACTTTAATATTTGGCTTCTTGAGCTATTCTCCGTAGTTTTCTCCCAAGTTCCTAATAACAATAAAATCATCACAATAATTAAATAGCGTGCCATTCGTAGAAATATTTCCATGTAAGCTTAGGAACGCATTCACTTGGCAATTAAATTGACGGGCACATGCGTGAGTAATTGGTCCTTGGACCTGGGGAGGTTGTAAGTGTGTATCGAAAGAAGTGATGTCTTCATCACTGAAGTACTCCTTTGATGATGATTGTTGATTGCAAGGTAAGTACATGAAATACTCCACAAGCCACATAGCAAAGATGCAAGTGCACAAGTATACAAAGGGAGGCATAATAGGGCTCATTTTGCATAAGCAACATTTAATAAAGCATTTAGGAGAGTAATAACAAGAGTAATCATTAAACAATATTAATCAACACTATACAACCCTCCAAAGCAGGACAGGCCCAACCACTCCCATCCTAGAGTTATCAACATTCCACAACTTATTATTATTAGTAAGTAGTGTGGGACTAATCACGGAAAAAATTTCTAGGCCGCCCATTAACCACGGGCATGGCTATTCTAATAGTTTTACTCTGGCCAAAGATGTACCAGTTTACCCACAAGACACAACCCCACGATACATTACCGTGCGCTTCAATACCACCGTGGTACCTCGGAAAGGAGTTGTGATAGAACCATCCATAGAACTCGCACAATAGGGGAGCCACCCGTTGAGTCACCTGTCTCCGGTAGGGTTGATCAGGTTCCTAGGTAGGGAGACGGCCCAGTGCTCAAACCATGGTCTTATGACCACCATGCGTGAACTTATGACTACCACAACACACCCTAGTGCCTCCTATTGAACTCGTCACACTTCAACTCCTGCCATTACCCATTCTAGCTTGTGGTTAGTACGAGTATTGCTTCACAAAGATAGCTCGCGAACTGGTCATTAATTGTCATGAGCACCACTAGCATCAACCTTAGTCCAAGTTCTCACAACCCACCATTTAATCAAGTTTTAGTTGACCATTAATTATCTAGACACGACCTCAGTGGTGAACTAAATCATCATTTCATGTAAATCTGATACCATGAGTAATAGTTAAGTATAGCCCATAAGTTCCTCTATAGTTTCTAAGCATGGCTATGCAGCGTCCTAGAATTATTCTAGATAACCAATATTTAAAGCTAGCTAGTGACATTATTCCCATAGGTACAAACAACAGGTAATCAAAGCAATGGGGCCATAATCAAGGATCAGGGTTTTCCCTCCTGATGACATTATGAAATAAATGCACATTTGAAGGAAAACATAGCTTTAAGCCATAGGTACAACATGCTCAAAGGTGTTTAGGATTTGTGTGGCTTGCCTTGCTGTTCTGCGAATGCTTCGGAACTCTCTTCGTGTGGGTGCCATGGGCCCCGGGTACCTCATGACAAGCATATGGGCCACTCGGATAGAGGATACCTTGTAATTAGAGATATAGCTAGATTCGGCAGACTTTGCCTTGTATAGAAAGGAATATACAGTCCTAGTCGGGTGCGTTATATCTCTAAGAGGAGATCCCTTGGCCATAATCCGGTTGGGACTCCTACCTTGTAACCTTGTCCCCCAGTATATAAGGGGAGGCAAAGCGCCCCATGAGGGCAGGTTGAGTCGGTTCATCAGAATCGCCACCATAATTCCTCAAAGGAATACACCCCAAACTAGACGTAGGGTATTATCTCACATCGAGGGCCTGAACCAGTATAAAATCTCCCTGTGTTCCTTTGCAATCCACCAAGTTTCCATCCGCCGAGTAGCCCCATATTTATTGCCAGTGTAAAACATCGACAGTTTCCGCACTAGGTAAGGGATTCGGCGAGATCAACATCAACAAGCTCGATGGATCCAGCAACCGGAGTCGACGGCGGCAAATTCTCTCCCAGAGATACAATCTCATTCGAAAGCCTCGACTTCGTCGCCGACATGTTCGGCAATCTCACCTTGGCCGACACGGACCCGATCCAACCGGCCGAGGAACCAGCCGACTCCGCGCCAGTCGGCCTACACGATGCTGCAGCAATCTTTCACAACATGCCGTGGCAATCTCCAATACGCCCGAGTCCAGGGACAATTCTTTCTTTTGGTGTTCGACTTGGACTCGATTTTGAGCCGGCCGAGATCGGGCCAAAAAAGGAAGAGATCGTCAATTTCCCCTTCGGACTTGGCGACGCCGCGGATATCTACAATCTACATCCGACGCGGCAAACCTGATCCCCTAGAGTTCGACTTGGATACGGCCTCGAGCCGCTCGAGATCGGATCTAGGGAGGTCGGAGTTGTAATCACCCCCATCAATTATTCCGACTTCGACTCTCAGTCGGACTCCGACTCTAAGTCGGACAGTAGTTCGGCAAGCTTCTCTCTGCCACGAGAAATCTTCATGGCATCCAAAGGCTCTACTCCTACTCAGGAATCACGTCGACTACACGAGCAACAAGAGGAGGAGGCCTGCCGACTGCGAGAACAACGGGAGGAAGAAGCAAGACACCTGCACGCCCACAATGATGATCTACGCAGGGCTGGGCGAACCACTCAGCAACAAATCCTCCAAACCCTAGTCGGCGACCACGACGTCTTCGTTACTCCCCAACAGAACATCGTGGCCACTGCAACTCTACTGGATACACTCCAGTTCGGGCCTGATCACCAGGCCACCCCGACGATCGCAAGGATAAAAGCCATGCTTACCGCTGTAGCATGTCAGCAGCACCAACAGTCGGGTGATACCCTCATACCGACCAACCGGTCGACATCCCCAACGGCAGTCTCATCTACCTCAAAGCGACGCCGAGCGGCTGGCTCCAGTCAGCCGCATACGGAGGCACGTCAGGCGTCACTCGGCAACCCCAACGACAACCTTTGGGACGTCCGAGACCGACTACGACGCGACCTTTGGCAAGACATCATCGCTCGGCGTCGTGAACGAGAAGAAGATGAGCAACGCCAACTGGAAGACAAGAACAAGCGTTTCGGCCTCCACCACGAGCGGTTTCGCCGCCGTATTTGGAGTCGGAGCCCTCATGAAGACGAAGGCATACCGGCCTTCACCTAGGAGCTACAACAGGTCGACTGGCCGTCGGGTTTCAAGCCTACAGGCATTGACAAATACGACGGCAAGACCAATCCCGAGTCCTGGCTCACGGTCTACACTCTGGCGATCCGAGCAGCTGGAGGAAACCACAAAGTCATGGCTAACTACCTCCCAGTCGCTTTAGCTGACTCAGTGAGGACATGGCTAACAGGACTTCCCAAGCAATCAATCGGCTCCTGGGGAGAACTCCGGGAACGCCTCATCGCCAACTTCCAGGGAACATACGAGAGGCCATCTTCCAAGTACGACCTGTATCAGTTACATCAAAGGAAGAACGAGTCTCTTCGTGACTTCATCAAGAGGTTCTCTGAGAAAAAGAATTCAATCCCAATGATCAAGGATGAGGTCGTCATCGCCACCTTTCGAAAAGGAGTCAAAAACACCTTGTTCATCGACAAATACACGCGGAAGCCTCCTAAATCTGTCAAGGCTTTATTCGACATAGCGAACAAGTACGCCGACTTGGCTGACGCTGTGGCTGAGGCCCTCGATGACAAGAAGGCACCCTGACAAAAGAAGCGGGAGGGCACCAATGACGCGGTCCCGACTAAAGTCGGGAGTCGCAAACACAAGTCAGACGGCTTCATTGTGGCAGTCGGTCACAACCGTCTTCGACTTTCAACAACTAAAGATTATCAGGACAACAAGTGACAAGCTCGGGGGCTCAAAAGCCCAAACACAAGGATGGCATCGCTACTCCCAAATATCGAACAGCTAAGTCGCTCTCTGATAAATAGTTCTTCATTTGGCCTTGCCATTGCTGCAGCCACTTACACCTAATAGGTGCACAAGCTGCACGTTTTTCTGTCTTTTTCTCTTAAATGATTGCAAAAGTATTTGAGTAGCATAAATCCTGATCCGTGAAACTTCGCTCCATGAAAGACGAACTCAAGTCACCCAAAACACGTGTCTGGGAAAGAGCCATGAGCCAACTCCCGACGCTAGGGGGCTATGATTAGTCGGGCAGAGTGCTTAAACGTAAGGGGTCAACTACTCGGAAAAATTAATATCAGTAAGAGGAAGAACACGTATTTACATATATTGTAAAATACATTTTATTCGGGTGATTGTTTTCATCATCAGATGCTACTCATCCGGTATCTTTATAGTGCAAGGCCAGCTCCGGATACGCGTGACAGGAACTTAGGGTTGCGAGCCTATCTCCTATACTCAGGGGCTGGACAAGTCTGCCAAAATATACTCGGGATGCTCCATGAGGGCTACTGACCGAGTACTTGCGCTAGTCGAGACGACATCTTCCCCGGCTACGCTCCATGTGAGTTGACAACCGACCTTCGGCGCTAGTTGGGGGTCGTATACTACTCGACTGGGTGAGGTACGCCCCATGAGGGTCGCCAGCCGAATCCTACGCTAACGCTAGGTTCAGGTACCTTATTCGGTCGCAACTCAGCTAAGTAGGGTACGCCCCATGAGGGTCGTCAGCCGAATCCTATGCTAATGCTGGGTTCGGGTACCTTATTTGGTCACAACTCTGTTAGATCGGGTATGCCCCATGAGGATCGCCAGCCGAATCCTATGCTAATGCAAGGTTCGGGTACCTTATTTGGCTATGGCTCTGTTGGGTAGGGTATGCCCCATGAGGGTCGCCAGCCAAATCCTATGCTAATGCGAGGTTCGGGTACCCTGCTCGGCTTTCCCGAAGTCAGAGAAGACTTACATCGTCGAAGCGCATCCGGAGTTCTCATGTACCGCGTCACACCTGAGGAGGGCGAGCAGATTCTGCAACATACCTACTCAGGCACCTGTGGCAACTAGGCTACATCTAGAACATAAGTCAGAAGGGCTTGCCGACAAGGATTCTTCTGGCTGATCGCAATTACCAATGCTTGAGTACTCATCCTGACATGCGATGGATGCTACTTCTATAGAGCTATGCTGGGTAGGTCGGTTCAGGCCGGCTTATTTGGTAGCAACCACCAAGACATGAGTTCCTACAGTAGCATGCTCCATGTGGGCCACCCGCAGGCTGAGTTGAAATTATAGCACTGGTGCTACCAACAGGAGCCGATGAGATAAACAGATATGCTTCATGAGAGCCTTAAACATATATGTTTGGGTATCTGTTTTATCCACCAGGTCTCGAGGATATATCCTTACAAGGATCACAAGCTGGTCTTCATTAAAATTAGGAATGCAGGTATCTTTCTCGAGTACACCTAACCACGCCGTGGATTTATTTTCATATAGTGGTACTCGGCCTATATGCGTGGCCATTAGTTGCCATGAGCAACATCATTCCAGCCGATATGACGCTGTGCACTACTCGGGAGAGACTATAAATATATCATTCCTGCTGACATGATGCGGAGGAGTCTAACTTCTAGGTGGGATACCACTTGGGAAAGACTATAAACCCCCTTTTCCAGCTGACATGAAGCTGAAGAGTCCCATATACGAGTAGCATCCTACTCGGCAAGACTATAAACACACATTCCGACTAACACGAAGTCGAAGAGTCCTACATACGAGTAGTTCCCTACTCGGCAAGACTATAAAGTTTATTCAGGTTGACATGATACCGAAGAGTCTCATATACCAGTAGTAATCTACTCGGGAAAGACCACAAGGTTAAAGATCTTTGACTTTATGTTTAATTGTTTTCACAATTAAGCACAAAGTCGGGGGCTACACCTAATAGGTGCACCTATTCGGCGCACACTATTCGTACTTCTATATGGAGCCCTTCATAGCCTCGCTGCCAGCTGACATGAAGCAAGACTCGGGAGAAGCAGCACTCGAACAAAGAGTACTCGGGAGCAATGCACTCGGGAAGACTTCACCGTGGAGGATGAGCACTCGGCATCAGCTGTGACTCAACTATGAAGGTCTCAGGGGCTACTGTGGGTGCCATGGGCCCCGGGTACCTCATGACAAGCATATGGGCCACTCGGATAGAGGATGGGCCTAGCCTTGTAATTGGAGATATAGCTATATTCAGCAGACTTTGCCTTGTATAGAAAGGAATATACAGTCCTAGTCGGGTGCGTTATATCTCTAAGAGGAGATCCCTTGGCCGTATCCGGTTGGGACTCCTACCTTGTAACCCTGTCCCCCAGTATATAAGGGGAGGCAGGGCGCCCCATGAGGGCAGGATGAGTCAGTTCATCAGAATCGCCCCCATAATTCCTCAAAGGAATACACCCCAAACTGGACGTAGGGTATTACCTTACATCGAGGGCCTGAACCAGTATAAAATCTCCCTATGTTCCTTTGCAATCCATCGAGTTTCTATCCGCCGAGTAGCCCCATATTTATTGCCGGTGTAAAACATCAACACTTTGTAAAACCCTAACTCTTCCGGAACATCGGTGGCTAAAGGCAATAAACAAAAACAAGAGAAACACTACATAAGAATGCATCAACAATACAATATTATATTTTTAATGGTAGATCTTGATTTTTAAAGAATTATGCAAGTTGAATCACCCCAAACGGAGTTAGGATGAATTAGTTATGAATTTCCAAAGTTCTCAGCATATTCTATGTGTTAAAGAAATTATTAATCGATTTATGACGTCAACCCTAGGGGGAGAGAGTGAGTGAGCCGGCGGCTGACATGCGGGGCCCACCGGACAGAGAGAGAAAGGAGGCCAGCGCACCATGGACCGGGTGCATCGAGGGTTTGGACGGGTTTTGATGGCTAGGATTAAACTCGAGATTAGATTGGACAGTTAGGATTAGATCAAGGTGATCCGAGGGCTGAGATTAAACACGATCGGATTGATCTCACAGGGGCTGATTGGATAGGCACGTCGGACCGGGGGGCTGAGGTGGCACTGGCGTGGCGTCGACATGGCAGCCACGTCGGCATGGCCTCGCCGGAGCAGGGCAGCGCATTGATCCTGATGGTCGACGGCGAACGGCGGTGCGACGGTGCAAGGCGATGGCACAGAGAGGTAGAGGAGGATGAGGCGATGCTTACCGAGGCAAAAATGGCGACGAACAACGACTGGAGGCGGCCGGTGACGAGCTTCATGCGGTGGCTGGCTTCTGGTCGTGGAGGATGGCGGCGCTCCGATGATCTTCAGCGGCAGCGAAGTGGCGGCCAGGGTTCTTGTTGTCCCTGCGGTTCCGACGGTGGCGACAGTGAGCACCGATGATGGCTAGAACGGCGGCGAGGTTCGGTTGAAACATGGTGGTGGTGGAGTAGGTCGAGTGTAGCGCAAGGTGTGTAGGGCTTAGGTGTGCTCGGTCGGCAGCGGAAGGAGGGAGAGAGGGGCCCAGGGGTGCTATAAATAGCCTAGGGGGGAAGAGATAGTCTTAGGTTCGACGGGGATACGGCAACGGGATTCTATTGCTACGGGTTTTGAGTTGGAGAGCTCCATAACTCCAAATCTGGACATGATTTGCCTCGTTTTCTTAGGGATTCAGCGGAGGAGCATAGGGAGATTGTTTCCCCTCAACCAATTTGAGAGGAACACGAAGGGAACAATCGGATTTGGGGCGGGATTTGCAGCTACAGAGTCGGGCAGGAGCAGGGACTTAGTCACGAGCTTGGGGACGAAGCTGATAGGTGGGCCCAACCTATCAGCGAGAGGGGAGGTGCGGGCGCGATAGCAGGCCGGGCCGGAAGCTAGGCCGCATGGCGCGCACGGGGAGAGAAAGGGAACAGGAGCGGGCCGGATTCGACCTAGATGCTGAAAAAGACTTTTTTGATTTTTTTCATTAAATAAATTGCTGAAATGTTCTTTCATTTATTAAAAATACTTCTGTTGCTCCATTAATTCCTAGAAAATTCTAGGAGATAAAGGATTAAGCAAAGTATTTTATAAAATTTTATCTGGGCCAATTTCCATTGAAAATTTTCACTGATTTTTATGATTTCACTCCTTGGGCATTTAAAAAATTCTAAAAATGCCTTTTCTCATAATTTAATTATTTAGGGAATTTTTAGGGTGTGACAAATCTACCCCCCTTAAACAGAATCTCATTAGGTGAAAAGATGTGGGTGAGCAAACTTCAACTCATCTTCACGTTCCCATGTTGCTTCGTCTTCCGAGTGATTGCTCCACTATACTTTACAAAACCTGATCACTTGTCTTCGGGTATTTCTCTCACTGGTCTCCAAAATACGGATGGGCTTCTCAACATATCTTAGGTCTTCGTGAAGCTCAATCTGTCCCGGGTCGGCTTCCTCGGTCAGCACGTGTAGACATTTCTTCAACTAGGACACATGAAAGACCTTGTGCACCCTAGCCAAGGTGGGAGGCAACTCCAATTGATAAGTGACCTCTGCTCTTCGATCCACTATCTTGTATGGCCCCACATAACGCGGTGCCAACTTCCCTTTTGTCTGAAACCAGTGAACTCCTCGAAGCAGCGTGACTCGGAGATACACATAATCACCTTCCTCGAAACTGAGGTCCCTCCTACGATTGTCCGCATAACTCTTTTGATGAGACTGAGCTACTCATAGACGCTCTTGTATAATCTTCACTTTCTCTTCGGCTTCCCGTAGTATATCCGTTCCATACACTTGTCGTTCTCCAGTTTGATCCCATAGAAGGGGTGTACATCATTTCCGCTCATATAGTGCCTCAAACGGGGCCATCTGAAGGCTTGCCTAGTAACTATTGTTGTAGGAAAACTCGGCATACGGTAGGCTCTTGTCTGAACTTCCATCGAAGTCTATGGCACAGGCCCTCAACATGTCTTCTAAGATCTGGTTAACAGCTCGGTCTGACCATCAGTTTGCAGGTGATATGCGGTGCTAAAGTTTAACCGTGTACCCATCTCCTCTTGTAGCTTCTGCCAAAACTTAGAGGTAAACTGAGTCCCTCTGTCTGACATGATCTTGCACGGCACACCGTGCAAACACACGATCTGAGCCATGTACAGTTCTGGAAACCTACTTCCAGAGTAAGTCATCTTGACCGGTATAAATTGGGCTACTTTAGTGAGTCTATCAATCACCACATTGGCTTTTCCTAGATGATAGTGGATTTCAATGCCATAATCCTTGATCAACTCCAACCATCTCCGTTGCCAAAGGTTCAGATCTGGTTGGGTAAAGATACTCATGTGATCCATGTAGACTTCACTGCGGTTGCCAATGAGGTAGTGTCTCTAGATTTTCACGACATGCACTATGGCTGCAAGCTCCAAATCATGGGTAGTGTGGTTATTCTCATGGGGTCGTAATTGCCGTGAGGCGTACACCACCACTCTTCCTTCTTGCATCACACATATCCCAAACCCTAACGAGACGCATCACAGTAGACTTGAAACCCTTTCTTAGGATCTGGCATGATCAACACCGGTGCAAACACTAGTTTCTTCTTCAGCTCTTGGAAACTCTGCTCACAATCTAGATCCATGAAAACTTCACACCCTTCTAGAGTAGACGGGTCATGGGCTTCGCAATTCTAGAGAAATTCTCTATGAACCTGCGGTAATATCCCTCCAATCCTAAGAAACTTTGGATTTCTCTGACTGTCTGCGGCTGCTTCCACTTGGTCACTGACTCTACATTGGTTGGATCCACTGCAATTCCTCCTGCGGAGACAACATGTCCTAGAAACTTCACCTCTGGAAGTCAAAACTCACACTTGCTGAACTTGGCATACAACTGATGCTGCCGAAGGGTCTTTAGAACTATACGAAGATGTTGCTCGTGTTTTTCCTTGGTCTTGGAATATATGAGAATATCATCGATGAAAACTACCACAAACTTATCTAGGTACTCCATGAATACCTTGTTTATCATGTTCATGAAGAAAGCAGGGGCATTCATTAATCCAAATGGCATGACAGTGTACTCATATAACCCATAGTGAGTGGTAAAAGCGGTCTTGGGTATGTCTTCCTCTTGGATCCTCAAATGGTGATAACCGGAGCAGAGATCTATCTTGGAAAACACTGTGGCTCCTTCCAATTGATCAAACAAATCATTGATTCTGGACAGAGGGTACTTGTTCTTGATAGGTACTTTATTCAGGGTGCGATAATCCACGCATTTCCTTTTAGTTCCATCCTTATTTTCCACAAAAATGACAGGTGCTTCCCAAGGCGACGTACTGGGCCTAATATAACCTTTTGCAAGCAACTCCTCTACTTGCTTCTTCACTTCTGCCAAATCATTGGCGCCTGTCGGTGCCATGGGCCTGGGGTACCTCATGAGAAACTATTGGGCCACTCGGACAGAGGATGGGCCTAGCGTTGTAATTAGGGATACAATAGAATTCGGTAGACTTAACCTTGTACGATAGGGAATATACAGTCCTAGTCGGGAACGTTGTACTCCTAGAAGGAGATCCCTTGGTCGTAGTCCGATTGGGACTCCTACTTTGTAACCCTATCCCCCAGTATATAAGGGGAGGCAAGGCGCCCCCTGAGGGCAGAATCACCAAGATCACAATCATACATCTTCAAAGGAAATACACCACAACTGGACGTAGGGTATTACCTCATCTCGGTAGCCTGAACCAGTATAAACCTTTCGTGTTCCATTGCAATCCATCGAGGTTTGGTCCGGCGAGTAGCCCTATATATTTATTGCCGATATAAAGTATCGACAGTTGGCGCGCCAGGGAGGGGCTTCGGCGAGATCAACCTCAACAAACTTGATGGATTCGACAACTGGAGTCGACGGCATCAACTTCTCCCATGGAGACACAATCACATTCGGGAGCCTCGACTTCGTCGTTGACAAGTTCGGCAACCTCACCCTAACTGACTCGGACTCGATCCGATCGGCTAGGGAACCAGTCGACTCTGCTCTAGTCGGCCCACGCAATGCTGCGGCAACCCTTGTCGACTTGCTGTGGCAATCTTCAACATGCTCGGGTCTCAGGACAACCTTTTCTTTCGGTGTTCGACTCGGACTTGGCCTCGAGCCGGCCAAGATCGGGCTAAGGAAGAAGGAGATCATCAGTCTCCCATTCAGTTTTGGCAACGCCGTAGACAACAGCGACCAGCATTAGACGCGGCAGACACGATCCCTTGGGGTTCAGCTCGGGCATGGCCCAGAGCCGCTCGAGATTGGATCTAGGTTGGAGTCATCATCACCCCCATCAACTACTCCGATTCTCACTCCAAGTCGGACAGTAGTTTGAATAGCATTGCAGACAGTAGTTTGGCAAGCTTCCTCCTACCCCGTGAAGTCTTCATGGCGTCCAAGGGCTCTACTCCCACTCAAGTGGCGCGCCGACTACGAGAGCAGCAAGAGGAGGAGGCCTGCTGACTACGACAACAACAGGAGGCCGAGCGCGATGCCCGCAACGACGAGCTATGTAGGGCTGGGCGAACCACTCAGCAACAAATCCTCTAAACTCGAGTCAGCGACCATGACGTCTTCATCACGCCTCAACAGAACGCCGTGACCGCTACAACTCTACTGGATACACTCCAGTTCGGGCCTGATCACTAGGCCACTCCAACTATTGCAAGGATCAAAGCCATGATTTCCGCTGCTGCATGTCAGTAGCACCAACAGTCGGGCGACACCCTCATACCGACCAACCGGTTGAGTTCTCCAATAGTGGTCTCGTCCACATCAACGTGACGCCGGGTGGCTGGCTCCAGTCAGCCGCACACGGAGTCATGCCAGATGTCTCTCGGCAACCCTAACAACAACAATCGGCAGCGTCCCCAAAACGACCACCATGACAACCAAGATCTCCGAAGCCGTTTGCGACGCGATCTCCGCCAGGACATCAACGTACAATGCCGCGAACGTGAAGATGACGAGCACCGCCGATTAGAGGACTAGAACGAGCGCTTCGGCCGCCACCACGAGCGGTTTAACCGCCGTAGTCGGAGCTGGAGTCCTTATGCAGATGAAGGCGTATCGGCCTTCACCTTGGAGCTACAACAGGTCAACTGGCCATCGGGTTTCAAGCCTACAGGAATCAAAAAATACGACGGCAAGACCAATCCCAAGTCCTGGCTCACGGTCTACACTTTGGCAATTTGAGCAGCCGGAGGCGATCACAAGGCCATGGCTAACTATGTCCTGGTCGCCCTGGCTGACTCGGCGAGGACATGGCTAACAGGGCTCCCAAAGCGGTCAATCGGTTCGTAGGGAAAACTTCGGGAACGCTTCATCACCAATTTCCAGGGGACTTACGAGAGGCCGTCTTTTGAGCACGATCTCAATCAGCTACACCAGAGGAAGAACGAGTCTCTTCGCGAGTTCATCAAAAGGTTTTCCAAGAAGCACAACTCGATCCCAATGATCAAGGACGAGGTCGTCATTGCCGCCTTCCACAAGGGAGTCAAAGACACCTCATTCATCACCAAATTCACTCGGAAACCTCCCGCCTCTGTCAGGGCTCTCTTCGACATGGCAAACAAGTATGCCGACTCGGCCGAAGCGGTCGCTTAGGCCCTCGATGACAAGAAAGAGCCCCGGCAGAAGGACCAGAAACCCAACGATGAGCCAACACATAACAAATCCGGCAGCCGCAAGCGGAAGTCGGACAACGTGGTGGCCAACATAGAGTGTACTCGGTCGTGACCCCCAAGGAACAATGAATACCAAAAAGTGATGAACGGGCCCTGCCCCTTTCATCCCAAGGGAAAACACGCGGCCAAGGATTGCTTCATGCTCAAGAAGTTTTCTTCCGAGCAGGCTTCAACATCTGGCACCGACAAGGACAAAGACAAGCCAGATTCGGGTGCAGCAGGCAATTATCAAGATCCCCAGGCTGAGCTCAACCACATCTTCGGAGGGCCGTTTGCATATGAGTCTAAGCGGAAGCAGAAGCTTACAGCACGCGAGATCAACTCAGTCTCTGCAACAGACGCCCCCCGATACCTGTGCTAGTCAGAAACCCAAATACCATTCGACCGCGCAGATCATCCCGATCGGGTTACTCATTCGGGACACTATCCACTTGTCCTGGACCCGGTCGTCAAGAGCATCAAATTGAAGAAGGTTCTCATAGATGGAGGAAGCACTCTCAACATCCTATTTGCCAAGACCGTGAACGAGATGAAGATCCCTCGTTTAGAGCTACAGCCGAGTACAGCGCCCTTCCACGGGGTAATCCCCGGCCTATCTTCTACTCCACTCGGACAGATAACTCTTCCAGTCACTTTCGGCACGCGGGATAATTTCCGCACAGAGAGTTTCTGTTTTGAGGTTGCCGATTTCGAGACAGCGTATCACGCTATACTCGGACGGCCGGTGCTAGCCAAGTTTATGGCGATGCCACATTACACCTACATGATGCTCAAGATGCTAGGGCCAATCGGAGTTCTTTCCTTCTGTAGCGATGTCAAGCAAGCCTTCACCTGTGACAAGGAGAGTTGCGAGTTGGCCCAATCTCAAGAGGCGGCAGTCGGACACAACAGCATTTGGCAATCTGCTACAACTCCTGTCGAGGACGATTAGGTTCCGGCCAAGAAAACAACAAAGTCGGGAATTTCAGTGGAGTCTGAAACCAAAAAGATCCCCCTAGACCCTATCGACCCCTCCAAAACTGCTCTAGTTGGGACTGGACTCGACCCCAAATAGGAATACGCGCTTATCACCTTCCTCCAGGCAAACAGGGACATCTTTGCTTGGAAACCTTTTGACATGCCTGGTGTACCTAGGGAGGCGATTGAGCATTTCCTCAATGTCAAGACAGATGCCAAGCCAGCGAAATAACGGCTACGGCGCTTCGCACAGGACCGAAAAAATGCTATTCGGGAGGAGATAACCAAGCTCCTTGCAGCCAGGTTCATCAAAGAGGTCTACCATCCGGATTGGCTGGCAAACCCAGTTCTAGTACGGAAGAAGAACGGTAAATGACGCATGTGTGTCGACTACACCAACTTAAACAAAGCATGCCCCAAAGACCCATTTGGTCTACCCAAAATAGATCAAGTGGTGGATTCAACTGCGGGGTGTGAACTCCTCAGCTTTCTTGACTATTACTTGGGATACCACCAAATCAGCTTGAAGGAGGAAGACTGCCTGAAGACTTCTTTTATCACACTGTTTGGAGCATACTACTACATCACTATGCCGTTCAGGTTGAAAAATGCTGGAGCAATGTATCAACGAGCAATTCAGCGGTGTCTGCACACTCAACTCAGGCACAATGTGGAGGCATACGTCGACGATGTGGTAATCAAGACAAAATCTAGGAAAGACCTCATCACTGACTTGGAAGAAACTTTTCAAAACCTTCAAAGGTTCAAGATGAAGTTGAATCTGGAAAAATGCGCCGTCGGTGTACCATCCGGAAAGCTACTTGGCTTCATTGTATCGCATCGTGGCATCGAGGCCAATCCAGAGAAAATCAATGCTATCATGAACATGGCACCCCCAACTAGCTAGAAGGACGTCCAAAAGCTGACAGGCTGCATGGCGGCACTTAGCCGATTCATCTCCCGACTTGGTGAAAGGGGCATGCCCTTCTTCAAACTACTGAAAAAAGCGAACAACTTTCAATGGACACCTAAAACCCAGCAAGCCTTCGAAGACTTCAAAAAATTTCTCACATCACCACTAGTGTTGGCGTCACCTATGCCCCAGGAACCGCTAATGTTATACTTGGCGGCAACTACTCAGGTGGTCAGCACGGTGTTGGTGGTCGAGCGATCAGAGCCGGGTCATATACAGAAAATTCAACGGCTAGTCTACTTCGTTAGCGAGGTCCTAGCCAACTCAAAGATGAGATATCCTCAGGTCTAGAAGCTGCTATATGGCCTACTCATCACTGTCCGGAAGCTAGCGCACTATTTCCAGTCGCATCAAGTCACGGTAGTCACATCGTATCCACTCGGCGACGTCCTACACAACCGCGAGGCCACTGGCCGAATCGCTAAATGGGTGCTCAAGTTGATGGCATTCAACATCACCTTTCAGCCATGGACAGCAATTAAATCTCAAGCTCTAGCCGACTTTGTGGCCGAGTGGACAGAAGTTCAGACGACTACAACAACCGACAAGCTAGAGTACTAGACAATGTACTTCGACGGTTCACTACGGATCGGCGACGCGGGGGCTGGTGTTGTGCTGACATCACCCACTGGCTAAAAACTGAAGTACATCCTCCAGATCCACTTCCCGGCTTCCCACAACGTCGTCGAGTACGAGACACTCATCCATGGGCTCCGCATTGCCATATCACTCGGCATCCGCTGGCTAGTTGTACGTGGAGATTCTCAACTCGTGGTGAGTCAAGTCATGAAAGATTGGACATGCCTCGACGATACAATGGCGGCATATTGTCAGGAGGTCAGGAAGCTGGAAAACAAGTTCGACGGGCTGGAAATAACTCATGTATTACGACAATACAATGATGCTGCAGATGAATTGGCTAACATGGGATCCAAGAGAGAAGTGGTCCTGAATGGGATTTTTGTCGAGAAACTAATGAAGCCATCAGTCAAGAAGAAATCAATGCCGAAACAGTCGGGGGCTGCACCTACCCCATCAATAGAAGAAGTGCTAGTTGTCTCTCAAGTTTGGCGAACTCCAGTACTCAAATTCCTCTTGGATGACGAACTCCAAGAAGCTCGCAGTGAAGCCGAATGAATCAAACATCGAAGCAAATGTTTCCTAGTAGTCAGAGAAGACCTGTACCGAAGGAGTGCATTCGAAGTCCTCATGCGCTACGTCACACCCGAGGAGGGCAAGTAGATTCTGCAATCAATCCACTCGGGCATTTGTGGCAACCATGCCGCATCCAGGACAATAGTCGAAAAGGCTTACAGGCTAGGATTTTTCTAGCCAACAGCAGTAACAGATGCTAAAGACATAGTTCGCACATGCGAGGGTTGTCAATTCTATGCAAGACAAACAAATCTTCTAGCCCAAGAACTTCAAACCATCCCAATCTCTTGGCCCTTTGCAGTTTGGGGGCTTGACATGGTCGGGCCTTTCAAGAAAGCGCCAGGAGGGTTCACACACTTGTTCGTCGCAGTGGACAAGTTCACAAAGTGGATTGAGGCAAAACCCGTTGCTACCATAACAGTGGCACGAGCAAAGGACTTCATCATGAGTATACTATACCGATTCGGGGTTCCTAACCGCATCATAACGGACAACGGGACTCAGTTCATGGGCAGCGTATTTCAAGATTTCTGTGACAACTTCGGCATCAAGATTTGTTTGTTTATGTGGCACACGCACGGAGCAATGGACAGGTCGAGCGTGCTAATGGCATGGTCTTACAAGGTATCAAGGCTAGGATATTCAACCGACTACAACCATATGTAGGGCGGTGGGTACAAGAACTCCCATCTGTTCTCTGGTCTCTAAGAACCATGGTTAGTCGGGCAATAGGGCAATCCCCTTTCTTTCTAGTCTTTGGTGCTGAGGCTGTGTTACCAACCGAGTTAGAGATCAGCTCTCCACGAGTTTGGGCCTACTCAGAAGTTAAATCCAACGAAAACCAACTGGTTCAACTCGATCAGTTGGAGGAAGCTAGGCCTGTGTCGTTATCACAATCGAAATGTCCATGGCCACGCCTTTTTGGTCGGTGATCTCGTCTTGAGAAAAATACAAACCACCAAAGACAGGCATAAACTAACCCCCTTGTGGGAAGGGGCGCTCATTATCGCTAAGGTGACTCGGCCGGGCGCCTACTGACTGAAGACTGAAGACGGTGCCCTAGTCAGCAACTCATGGAATATAGAACAACTACGTCCTTTCTATACCTGAGTTTTGTACTTTCTCACATACATATGTATAAAGTTTTTCTCTGACTCACTACATCGTTTGTTTCAACCGAGTAGTGAGTCAGGGGCTGCATGTATTATATGTGCTTTGTTAACAACATACGAGCTTGTTTTATCTAAGTTATGAAGTTTTACAACGATTATGATATGTTTGCCCGAGTATAGCTTTTTGAGGTGAATGATTTTTATTAAGTTCCTATCGATCAACTCGGCGCAGACTATATAGTTTGGTAAAGCTAATGATAACTAAGGAAAACCAAGAACTCGGCTGCATTGTACATATATTTACACATGTCTTTACAAAAGCTTTATATACACCGACTGCATAATGCTTTGTTCTTACATTCCTAGGTCTTTTGTGATCGCCTCTACAGTTGGCCTCGCCTGGGTGATCAACTCCAGTGCTTCCTCAGGTGTTGTCTCTTTGGCAAACCTCTCACCGATGGCCTCGAGGTCTACCCTAGGGTAGATCGACTTGGTCATGGCAAGGGTCTGGGCCACGCTGTAACGACCCGCTTTCCTTTTCCCTGTTGTAACTGGTTTTCTGGATCTTAATCTTTTCCTATCCCGTCAGCTGTGCCTCCGTTTTCCCTCTCCCCGGCCAGCCGACTACCTTCTCTCTTGTGCCGAGTAGAGTTGCTACTCAGTCCTTGTATCCTGCCCTTATCCTTGTCTTACTCGGACCCCTATTGCTGCCGAGTGAGCACTGTGATGTGGCCGACTACCTTGTTGAGACCTGTTGCTTCTTTGTCCCCCGAGTTGCACCCACCCGTTGGACGCCGACTACCGAAGTAGTGAAGAATCAATCTTCACCTAACCGCAGCATCGCTTGGACCAGTGGTCAGTCCGAAGCCCGGTCAGTGAGATTTCTCCAACCTGTCCTAGCCTTGACCTTAATGTCTCATCGCAGCTACAGTGCCTGCCAACTCCTCTGACCAGTTGGACTCCAAAGTCACTTCCTGTCATATCCCTGTCAGTTCATCTTGACTTCCTTGCTCCACCCGTTGCCCAGCTCCACCGTGCCTCAACCTTGCACGTCGGCTATATATATATATGGCCAACCGTGCCCCCTTCTTCCTTTGTTTTGCAAACCGGCCAGCTCCAGCTCTGCTAAGTTTTCATCCTCTCAAGCTTTGGAGCTCTGTCGCCTGGTTCGCAGCCTGGTTCAGCCGACTGCCCCCTTTTCTGCAGCCGACTACTTCTTTTGATCCTTTTTCTTGGTGTTTTACTTCTCCTGCTTATTAGTGTTTCTTTCTGCTTGTTCAGAACCTGAACCGGTGGACGATCCCGAAGCCACCTTCGCCGAAGAAGACCCCTCCTTGGAACAAGGCAAGCCTCTTTGATCATATTGTTTCCCATATATGCAAAACTATGTTGTTTGGAAAATATATGCATGCTTAGTTACACCTTTTTAAACTGTTGGCCTCGGTTATGCAAGCGCAACCGATGGACCTGCCCAGTAGTAGCACTTATTGGTAGGATGTTGTTATATTTCTCCCTTGAAGAGCCCCACAAATGGCACGCTAGCATCCTATCTGAGGATACGATGCCGAGTAGAATGGCTTAGCTCTGCAACGTTGTTTGTCGTTGGGAAAAATGATGGGTTTTACTAAACAGTTTGGAAAACCCGATACCTTGTGTATCGGCGCGTTTTGTGAAATAAAGGAAAGATTTGTGAAAATCTTGATGTACAGAGACAGTGCCTGTGTGGCTTGGCTATGTATTATCATTAAGGACCGATTCCCATGGCGTAGATTTGTTTGCCAGTGATTTGTGAAAAGTGTTTGATGGAAAGGGAACCGTGACCTGAGTTTGCCGAGTAAGCAAACGGAAGGCCTGTGTGGCCAGAAACGGATCTGTGTGGTCCGGGGTGTTAAGCACCATAAACAAGTGTATGAAAAGTAAACAGGATGAAGATCATGCTCCCGGGTTGTAGCCAGGGCAGCAAAGTTTAAGCCCCCGGGTTGTAGCCAGGGCGGCAATTCAGTCTTCGGGTTGTAGCCAGAAGACGGTGATGAGCACGCTCCCGGGTTGTAGCCAGGGCAGCAGTGTTTTAGCTAGCTGGTTGTAGCCAGCCTAGCGGGCATTCAGTGCCACGATCATGCTCCCGGGTTGTAGCCAGGGCAGCGATGATGAGCCCCCGGGTTGTAGCCAGGGCGGCCGATAGCTAGCTGGTTGTAGCCAGCCTAGCGGGCATTTAGTGCCATGATCATGCTCCCGGGTTGTAGCCAGGGCAGCGATGATGAGCCCCCGGGTTGTAGCCAGGGCGGCTGACTAGCTAGCTGGTTGTAGCCAGTGTAGCGGGCATCAAGTGCCACAGCTGAGATTTGGTTGTAGCCGAGTCTCAGGGTCAACGAGTGGTTGTAGCTACTCGGGAGATAAAGGACCAACAAATGCAAAGTAAAAGATAATAAGAACATGTATGTTTACTCTTGATTCCTTAAGTGGTGAGTTGTTGAAAAGCAACTTGCGGATTGGATGGAGGCGTGAGCCTCTGTCCGCCAACTAAAATTTGGAACTCACTAGTGTTTGCAAAGAAAAGAGTTTAATAAGGCAGTCTTTCGCAAATGAAACCCTTAGCTCTTCTTGTCTAACCAACATGGCATCATTCCCGGCTTGCTGAGTACGAAAGTACTCACCTTGTTCATATATATGTATAGTAGGTTTTGGAGTGGAAGACGAAGATCCGACTGCTGCCGAGTTCCTCCAAGACCAGGCCGACTACGAAGACCTCTGAAGGTTTCGAGCCTAGTTCCAACCGAGCCTGTGGAGTAGTTTTTGTCCAGCTTCCGCCCTGTTCTGCTGTTTCGCTAGTTTACCAGTTGATTATTTTGCCCATCCCGGGTCTGTCCTGGATGGATCTCCTTGTACGTATATGTAAGTACTCTGTTATGTATTATTGTAACTCTGTGTTGTATCATTGTTGTGCGTACCCGACTACTGATCCTGGGATCGGGTGCCTTATGCACATGGTGGCCTTCCACCTAGTCGGGAGGCGCCACAGCGGTGGTATCAGAGCAAAAGGTTGGCCCTAGGAACGAAACCCACCCGTGTAGATGTCTTTGAGGATCTTATTTTGAAAACTATACTATTTGCAAAAGACTAGGACTTGTCTGGGTACCTCTCTCTGCTTTGTAGAATTTGGAAATGTTCCTAAACTCTGGCTATTTCCCTACCTTGGGTTCCTGCGCAAGCTCTTAGGTTCCAAGTGCCCCATCTGTCATCTTTTCGTTGAGGCTGGGTTCCCGAGTATATTCCTTGTTCTGCTGCTTGAATCCATCTTGCTAATCTTGTTGCTCCTTCGTCTGTTCCATCGGTTTGGTTGCCGATATCCTTGCTGAGCCCCTCTTCCTTTGGTTGCCCTTTTCTAGGACCAGATGGCAGAACGTCAGCGCCGTGCCGTCCGTACCCCGGCCCGCTTGGGTTTTGAAGACCAAGGTCCAGTCCGCAACAACCTGCTTACTGCCGCGGAGGAACAAGAAGTGGAGCAGACCCACGATCGGATGTCAGGAAGTGGCCGTGCAGCCGGCCTTGGTACCTTCGACGCTGCAACAGCAAACCCTGGAGGATTGCCTCAACCTCCTCACCTTCCAGCAGACCCCCAGCAGGTTATGGCCATCCAGACCCAGATCTTGCAAGGCATTGCTCAGAATCTGGCCGCAATGCAGCCTCTTCTCCATCAAGCTCGACCAGAACAAGTCAGTAGCCGCTCCAAGCTTGCCGACTTCATGAGGTCCCGTCCAGCCGAGTTCTCGCAGACCGCTGAGCCAATGGAGGCTGACGACTGGCTGAAGGATATGGATAGAAAGCTGAACCTAGTGCAGTGCACACCCACGGAAAAGACCCAGTTTGCTGCACATCAACTTCGTGGTTCCGCAGCTGACTGGTGGGAAAACTACTGTGCTGCCCATCAAGATGCCGCCAACATTGCCTGGCCCGAGTTTGCGGAAGCCTTCAGAGATGCACATGTCCCAGAAGGAGTAATAGACATCAAGAGAGAAGAGTTCAACAACCTCAAGTAGGGACATTCCAGCATCAGCGAGTACCTGAGCAGGTTCAACCATCTAGCTCGCTATGCACCAGAGGACGTGAACACGGACAAGAAGAAGATCAGAAGGTTTCTGAAAGGGATGAATGTGGCAATGAAGGTCCAGCTTCTTGCCCATGACTTCCCTACTTTCCAGCACATGGTTAACAGAGCCTTAGTGGTTGAAGATGCGAGGAAGGAGATCGACGTTTTTCGCAAGCGCAAGGCCTCCCAGATGCAGTCTCGTAGTGGTCCGAGTTCTAGGCCCTATCTCCCCAGTCCTTCCCGTCAGTTTGCCCCATCCCAGTTTCAAGAGCGGGTGTTTCGCTCGTCTGTTTCTCGCCCGACTTCTTCTGTTCAGTCCCGACCCCTCAGTGCAAATACCGGTGCAAGTCGCCCTACCTCAGCCGGCCTTCAGCGGAAGAGTATTCCGAGTGCCCCGGGAAGCCGATGCTACAACTGCAACGAGTTGGGTCACTTCGCCCGACACTGTCCCCAGAAGCAAGACCCTGCAGTCCCTGGACGCCCTAACGCCAGCGCTTCAAGAGCTCCTGTGTTCAGTCGAGGACAGCCGACTACACATACTAATGGATCTGCCTCCCGTGCCCCTCCGACCTTTGGACGTGGCCGAGTCAATCATATCCAGTCAGAGACAGCCCGAGAAGCTTCAGATGTGGTAATGGGTACGTTTCTTGTCAACTCCGTACCTGCAGTTGTTCTATTTGATTCTGGAGCATCGCATTCCTTTATTTCTCAATCTTTTGTGGATAAGTATGGTTGGGATGTTCGAGGTCTTAGTATACCTATGGTCATACACTCCCCTGGCAAGGAGTTTAGGTCAGACCAATCTTGCCCTGGAGTTACCTTGGTAATTAAAGGAGTTAGTTTCTCAGCCAACCCCATTGTCCTGGAATCACAAGGCTTGGATTTGATTCTTGGCATGGACTGGTTAGCTAAGCATAAGGGCCGAATAGACTGTGCAACTAGCACCATAACCCTGCAGTGCCCTTTTGGACAAGAAGTGAAGTTTGCCTCCCTTGGAGACCCTAAGACCGACCCCTCCTGAGCTCCATGCAAATAGTCCCTTTGGAAGAAGTGCCGGTGATCAATGAGTACCCTGATGTCTTCCCAGACAGTTTACCGGAATGCCCCCTGATAGAGAGATTGAATTCTCTATAGAGTTGCTACCCGGCACAGCACCATATCCAAGAGACCCTATATGAATGGCCGGCTAATGAGTTAGCCGAAGTGAAAGAGCAGATAGAAGAACTTGAGAGCCTAGGTTTTGTGCGACCTAGCACATCACCTTGGGGAGCTCCAGTGCTCCTAGTGGAAAAGAAGGATAAGACCAAGAGGGATGTGCGTTGATTATCGCGCACTGAATGGAGTAACCATCAAGAATAAGTATCCTCTACCAAGGATAGATGATCTGTTCGACCAGCTGCAAGGAGCTAAAGTTTTCTCTAAGGTTGACTTGAGATCAGGATACCACCAATTGAAGATCAGATCTGAAGATATACCCAAAACAGCTTTCCTGACCTGATATGGATTATATGAGTATACGGTGATGTCCTTCGGACTCACTAATTGCTCCAGCTTTCTTCATGAGTCTTATGAATAAGGTATTCATGGAATATCTCGACAAGTTTGTCGTGGTATTTATGGATGATATCCTAATCTTCTCCAAGGACGAGCAAGAACATGTTGGACATTTTGAGAATGGTTCTAGGAAAGTTAAGAGAGCACCAGTTGTTTGCCAAGTACTCGAAGTGTGAGTTTTGGCTACACCGAGTCGCTTTTCTCGGGCATGTGGTCACTGCCCAAGGAGTAGAAGTGGACCGGGGAAAGTGAGAGACATGCTTTCTTGGAATCCCCGACTACGGTCACGGAAGTGAGAAAGGTTTCCTAGGTTTGGCTGGTTATTATCGGAGATTCATTGAAGGATTTTCAAGGATTGCCAAACCCATGACAGAATTGCTAAAAAAGGAAAAGAGGTTTGAATGGAGTGACGCCTGTGAGAAAAGTTTCATGGAGTTTAAGGAAAGGCTGACTACCCCACCTGTGTTGATCCTTCCGGATATCAGGAAAAGACTTTGAGGTATACTGTGATGCATCCCGACTAGGCATAGGCTGTGTGCTTATGCAGGAAGGAAGAGTGGTTGCGTATGCCTCAAGACAGTTAAGACCCATGAGCTGAACTACCCGACCCATGACCTAGAGTTGTCAGCAGTAGTGCATGCCTTGAGATATGGCGACACTACCTGGTTGGAAAGGTGTGAAGTATACACCGATCATAAGAGTCTGAAGTACATCTTCACTCAGACGGAGCTTAATCTCAGACAAAGAAGATGGCTTGAGTTGATTAAGGATTACGACCTTGGAATACATTACCACCCTGGCAGGGCAAATGTTGTTGCCGATGCCCTCAGTCGGAAAGTCCATTGTAATGCCATCTTGACCCCGCCCCTTCAACCCGAGCTAAGTCGAGAGCTGAAAAGCTAAGGATAAATATGGTCAAGCCAGGAACGCTGGCGACTTTGCTGATTCAGCCTACCTTGGAGGATCCGGATCAGAGAAGCTCAAAAAGTAGATGAAAGATTGTATCTCTAAAGGAAAGCATGAACCCAGGGGAAAAGCCCCCGAGTTATCCATCGACAGCAAAAGGAATGTTTGGTTTGGGAAAACGCATTTGCGTGCCCGACAGAAAGGAAATCCAAGACTTGATCTTGAGAGAAGCCCATGAGTCCGCTGTATTCCATCCACCCAGGAAGTACCAAGATGTACAAGGATATTAAGGATCATTACTAGTGGCCTGGAATGAAGCGAGATATTGCCGAGTATGTCGCAGTTTCGTGACATTTGCCAAAGGGTTAAAGCAGAGCATCAGAAGCCAGCAGGGGGGTGATTGCTTCAAGCCCTTAAGGATTACCGAGTGGATATGCGAAATGGGAAGACAATGGAATGGATTTCATCGTTGGATTACCTAAGACGCCCAGCAGGACATGATTCCATCTGGTAATAGTGGAATCGACTGACCAAGGTCGCCCACTTTATCCCCGTCAAGACAACATACCCGGCCAAGAAGCTGAGCGAGGCTGATATCTGACCAAGGTTATCTTGCCAACATGGATCCCAAAGAAGATAGATTGTCTGACGAGGGCTCAGTTCACCTCCCACTTTTTGGCAAAAGTTTGCATGAAACAATGGGCACTAACCTGGAATTTCAGTACCGACGATACCGCTTCACCCCCAGACGGAAATGGACAAACCAAGAGAGTCAACCAGATCGTGGAAGATAGCTGCTAAGAGCATGTGCCTTGGAATTTTGAAGGAACTCTGGGATCTCTGTCTGCCTGTATTTATTGGCCGAGTTTCTCCTACAATAACAGCTATCAAGCCAGTATCCAGAGATGGGCCCCAATGAAAGCTCTATATGCGACGCAAGTGATAGAACCCCACTCTGTTGGACAGACGTAGGGAGAAAACGATGGTTTTTGGACCAGACATTTTGAAAGAGGCAGAAGAGCGAGTTAAGGTCATTACCCGAGAGCGCTTGAAGACAGCCCAAACCCGGGTAGCAGAGAACTATGCAGATAATCGGAGACGAGAGCTCGAGTTTTCAGATAGGAGAAAACCATGTGTATCTCCGAGTATCACCCCCTACGAGGCAACAAAGAGATTTGGATGGGTGGAAAGCTTAGCGCCTCGCTATATCGGACGCTTACCCTATTCGTCGACAGACGCGGTGCCGACCAAGTAGTGGCGTATTCACACTGAGGTACCCGAAGAACTCTCTGACGTCCACGACGTGTTCCATGTGCTCCCAGTTGAAGAAATGTCTTCGCATCCCAAAAGAGCAAGTTCCGTTGGAAGAAGCATCCAACGTACAACGCAACCTTACATACAAAAGGAACGCCCTATTCGGATTTTTGGAGACAAGGACAGACATTACAAGACGAAAAGGCAATCAAATTCTGCAAGGCTGCAATGGTAGTACCATTCTGAAAACGAAGCTACATGGGGAACGAGAAGATCGCCTTCAAGGTGAGTTACCCGGAGCTCTTTGCCGAGTAGCCGAATCTCGGGACGAGTATTCTGATGAGTGGGGGAGTTTGTAACGACCCGTCTTCCTGTTCCCTGTTGTACTGAGTGTCTGGATTCTTAATCTTTTCCTATCCCGTCAGCTGTGCCTCCGTTTCCCTCTCCCGGCCAGCCGACTACTCTTCTCTCTGGCCGAGTAGAGTTGCTACTCAGTCCTTGGTATTCCTGTCCCTTGATCCTTGTCCTTCGGACCCTTTGGCTGCCGAATGTGAGCACTGATGTGGCCGACTACCTTGTTAGAGACCTGGGTTTCTTCTTTGTCCCCGGTGCCCACCGTTTGGACGTCCGACTTACTCGATGTATGAAGAATCAATCTTACTGACCGCGCATCGCTTGGACGTGTGTCAGTCCGAAGCCGGTCAGTTGAGATTTCTCCAACGCTGTCATTCAGCCCTTGACCTTAATGTCTCATCGGCAGCTACAGTGCCTGCCAACTCCTACTGACCAGTTGACTCAAAGTCACCTCCTGTCATATCCCTTCGTTCAATCTTGACTCCTTGCTCCACCCGTGCCAGTCCACCGGTTGCCTCAACCTTGCACGTCGCTATATATATATGGCAACCGTGCCCCTTTCTTCTTTGTTTTGTCTATACCGGCCAGCTACAGCTCTTGCTAAGTTTTATCCCTCTAAGTTTGGAGCTCCTGTGCGCCTGTCGTTTCGCAAGCCTGGTTCAGTCGACTGCCCCCTTTCAGTGCAGCCGACTACTTCTTGATCCTGTTTCTTGGTGTTTTACTTCTCCGCTTTAGTGTTTCTGTTGCTTGTTCAGAACCTGAACCGTTATGGTGGACGATCCCGAAGCCACCTTGGCCGATGAGACCCTCCCTTGGAAACAAGTGGCAAGCCTCTCCTTGATGCTATTGGTTTGCCCATATATTGCCAAAACTATGTTGTTTGGAGAATATGCATGCGCTATGTTAACCACCTTTTAAAACTGTTGGCCTCGTTATTGCAAGCGCAACCGATGGACCTGCCCAGTAGTAGCCTATTGAGGATGTTGTTATTATTTCTCCCTGAAGAGCCCCACAAATGGGCACCGCTTAGCATTCCTATCTGTAGTGAACTGATTGCCGGAGTAGAATGCTAGCTCTTGCAACGTTGGTTTTCGTTGGAAAAATGATGCGGTTTTACTAAACCAGTTCTTGGAAAACCCGATACTTGTAATGATCGGCGCCGTTTGTGAAATAAAGGAAAGATTTGTGAAAATCTTGATGTAAGAGGACAGTGCCTGTGTGATCTCTTCT
>RYFJ01001827.1:0-50355 GCA_003991445.1 Oryza meyeriana var. granulata
GTGACATCGACTGCAACAGAAGCAGGCAAATTTCGCACGGCTGTAATCCTTGATCATTTTTTACCCATTTTTTTGCTTAAATATGCTTTGTTGTTTAACTTAAATTAAACTTCAATGAGTGTTCATTGACTATTATTCATGTGCGATGTGGAGGGGTTATAACCTATATACGTGATAGGACTGTGCCTTAGTTTTGAAACCTAAATCCTTGTCACCTGGCTAATAATATGATTAGATTACATTATTCCTAGGATGACTTTAGCCATGCTTAGCAACGTAGCTCACCTGGGAATTAAATATTATCATTTTTTTAGCAATCCTATTCGAAACGCCTCAATGTCGTGGAAAAATGGAACTTCTGGATAGGCTAACTGTTAAATTTTTAGGAACTAATATTAGAAAACCTAAATGGTGGTGCGACTGAGTGTCAGGTGTATGGTTCCTGCTTGTCGCAACCCATGGCAAATTAAGGACCGGTTCGCGGGAACACTTGGGCAATACTGTCTCGCGTATACTTTCGACTACAAGCCAATCACTGGGTAATGGCTGGGGCTATGGGTAGCTTAGTTAGCGCCCGTTTCCTTCTACTGCCTCTTTCCTCCTCTCCTTGGTTTCTCTAGGCGCCGAAGGCAAGAAGAGGGTGGTGTGAATGGGAGAGTTGGGTCGGCCCCGGAAGGTAGGGTCCTCCATCGTGGCCAAGGGGGGTAGCTTGGCCAATTTATGGGGTGTGTCTGTTGGCTCTTGAGGTGCGATCAACGCGGGTGGGTGTGGGATGGTTTGGGAGGCGAGGCTACGTGAGCGCTCCCATCATGGCCTCTTACGGCTTAACCGGGCCGTGTATCGTCGGGTTGATGCAACGGCGCACAGAAACGTGTGTGAGGCTGTGTGTTGTGGGGGTAAAGTTTGTACACCTCTGATCAGAGTAAAAATCTATTCAATAGCCGCGCCCAGGCGGTTTGGCACGTTGGTCAGACTCACCGTGATTAGTTTCACCTTTCAGTTAATTAATTTGGCTTATATGAACTGGTATGGTTCAGGTGGATGGTGTGGAGTCTTGGTTTTCGTGGTGTGATATATCGTTAATCGGAGGAGACCGATTAACGTTGGTGTAATGTTTTAGTTGCGGGCTTGTGGATAGACCGGTGGACGTGGTGTATGTATTTCATGTAGTACAGTGCGCTGAGGTCAAGCGCGGTAACGTGGTGTAACATTGACCGTTAAGCGGGCCCTGGTTCAATGTTGTGTTGTAATGTTGATCAGGGGAGCTTTTTACTAATTAACGTGGTGTAAACGTTAATCAGTGGGTTCTGGTTAACGTGGTGTAACGTTTAATTAGATGC
The DNA here is from genome assembly GCA_003991445.1 of Oryza meyeriana var. granulata. Taxonomy (NCBI): domain Eukaryota; kingdom Viridiplantae; phylum Streptophyta; class Magnoliopsida; order Poales; family Poaceae; genus Oryza; species Oryza meyeriana. The sequence continues at coordinate 1,341 of RYFJ01001827.1, forward strand.
GGCCATGGAGTCTAGTGAAAAGTGTGGGTGTAGCGTTCACCTAAGGACAGTGGAGTAGTGGCTAACTTGGTGTAAAATTGTTAACTAGTAAGGTACAAGTCTGGTTTAGGGCCTGGTTTAGCCATCGTGGTGTCACTTTATCAGCTCGGGATGGAGGATTAATCATGGCTCCAGGATTAATCTTGTTCTAAGCCGTTAACTGAATCAACCTGACCTCCTTTGTAATGTTTGCGATAACCTGACTATAGTTTGCTTGCTTCACGCAACAATCCCTAGCCTATCTTTTTCTTCCCCGTTAAGCATATGCATAATTGTGGGGTGTGATTTGGTTGATATTGTGGGTGTACTCAGCCATGCTCCCTTTTCCCCCTCTTAGTGGTGGAGTATGCGTCCGACGAGGATCGTCCGGAGGAATAGGCTGGCTCCGCCGTCAAGGTGCTTGTGGGATGGAAGCTGCTGCTGGGCCAGATGTTTATAGACTTTAATCTATCATTTCCGCTGCATTTATGTAATATAATTTCACTCTGTTTGTAAGACGCACTCTGTATGTCAACTTGGTTTTGTTTACCCTGGCTTTCCTGGACAGGGATTTATTAGACATGAATGTTCAGAATTCGATGTTGACATTTTCTGGGGCGTGACAAGTTGGTATTAGAGCCAAGCTTGACCGTGGGACCAGCCAAATGGAAACCCTAAGTGCCCTTTCAAATTCTCACTTGCATATGCTTCTCACATTTGGAGTTATTTTGGTAAAAGTGAGAATTTGTTCTTGGATTGGGATAAAATCTTGGCCTTTTATTTGACAGAAATTTTTGAGTCAAACCAAATCTAGAGTGAAAATTTTATTCATGGGTTGACATGGGTGTCCAAATTTTGGGAAAACAATGGTTAATCTAGGGGAAGGTATGATTTACGGCATGCATAAAATATCTCTATTTGCTTTGCACTTATCATGTAAAATTTATTTGGTATTATTTGGTTTCGTAGCGGTATTTTGTCGGTCTCAAGTTTACTTACAAAATTATTTTCTGCATAAAATCATTGTTATTTCCAAATTATTTACTGTTCACTTATTTGGATTTGAGCGTACATTGATTCCCCCTCCTTGCCTTCTATAGATGGACAACCTCCCCAACCAGCGTGGCACAGACATGGGCGGTTTTGTGGAGGAGCTTCGGATGATGAGCTTCACTTTAGGGTACAGCCATGCCCCAGAGTACACTGCAGTGGAGCCCATGGAGGGTGAGCTCCCACACCGGGTTCTCTTGGAGCTGCCAGACAAGATGTACCTCCTACCTACTATGAAGGTCGAGGTCAGCAGGCGCACCTTCAACCACGCCTGCCAGGAGGCCGCTTTCCGCCTGATTGGAGAGTTTTGCCATAGACACCACTCTACACTCCGCACCACCGCCTACCGCTACCTCCCCTGCTGGGTGCACTACCAAAACTACAGTAGCTTCCAACTGGCAAACAACGAGAACGACACCACCATCGTCCACATGAGGCGGGCGATGTTGGCCATGGACTATATGCATGCCAATTGGGTGCGTGTAGCCCACCACCGGGAGGACGCCAACAAGATGACCATCATTGGTCTCCAGAATCAGATCGACCACCTGAAGAAGGAGGTCACGGAACTGAAGGGACAGCCGCCACCCAGTGGGGCTAGGATCCGTCTGACCTCGAGGAAGAGGACTCTTCCTCTAGTGCGTGTTCAGTTGGCCCCTAGGAACGGGCCGCACGCACCGCCACCGGCACCAGCGCCAGCGCCAGCACCTGCTCCAACTCCAGTACCAGCACCGACGGGTGGATGGATCAGCGCGTCAAGTGATGGCAGCTCTCAGGGAGGTGCCAGCATCCACGGGGGCTTCACTTCCACCGACAACAGCAGCTCCTTTAGTGGGTCCCGCACCCACAGCGAGGCTAGTTCCTTGGCTCACGGTAGTGTGGACTACGTGGGCGGATCTAGGAGCCGCACCGACGATGAGGTGGGCGACGAGCAGGAGCCAGAGTACAACTTCAGACGACCACAGGAGCCACTCGGAGCACTAGACACGCCACCCTTAGTTTTGTCGTTTTCCTTAGTTTGATTTCCTGTTTAGTTGTAATGTTAGGATGTTTGCTTTGCTTGGGGTTAGTTGGTGACATACCGTTTGTTGTGGTATGTCTGCCGTAATTAGGAGTTGAACTGATTTTTCTCATGTTTCCAACTAAAAATTTTAGTTAATTTAATTCAGTCACTTAATTATCACTCCTGTTTCTGAGCCACCTGTTTTTCTCCTTCCCTTTCGTTGCTCTCCCCTTCAGATGGTGAACACCAGGAGTGGTGCCCGTGCTGCCAGTGACGCTAGCGCTACCAACCAGCAGGAAGGAGCACCTCAGAACCATGGTGCACCCAATCACATGCCACCACCGCTACTAGAGAACCCGACGCTGGCACAGGTTCTGGCCAACTAGAACCAGATGATGGCCATCATGAGGCAGCAGATGCAGCAGAATAATCTGCAGCAGCAACACCCGCAACCACACAACCCGGCCGTTGCCCCTCAGTCAAAGTTGCCTGAGTTCTTGAGGGTCAGGCCGCCAACCTTCTCTGGCACCACCAACCCCATAGATGCCAACGACTAGCTGTTGGCAATTGAGAAGAAGCTCAACCTCCTCCAGTGCAACGATCGGGAGAAAGTCGCTTTCGCTACACACCAGCTCCAAGGTCCTGCATCAGCTTGGTGGGACAACTTCCTTGTGACCCGCACTGCTACCATGGAAGTCACTTGGGCAGAATTATACCACAACTTCCAGAAGTCACAAATTCCGGCAGGAATCGTGGCGCAGAAGAAAAGGGAGTTCAGGGACTTGGTCCAAGGAAACAGGACAGTCACGGAATACCTCCATGACTTCAACCGTCTGGCACGCTACGTGCCTGAGGATGTCCGCACCGATGCGGAGTGATAGGAGAGGTTCCTGGACGGATTGGACGATGAGTTGACCAATTAGCTTCTCTCAAGCGATTATCCAGACTTTGAGAAGCTGGTGGATAAAGTGATCCACCAGGAAAGTCAGCGCAACAAGGTGGACTGCAAGAGAAAGGCTGTCTAGTTCTGGACTCACCAGGGGTAGCACCCGAGGCCACGGATGATGCTGGGCCATCAGGGTGGACCATCCACCATGATCGTTCGCCAACAGCGCCCATTCCCACCCGGTAGCACTCGGAGGCAACAGCAGCAACAGCGGGCAGCACAACCGTCATTCCGCTCCATGTCCACCAATGGTGCCAGTGCAGCAGAGTCAATCACGGAAAGACAACAGGGGCAAGACCCTTGTCTGCTTCAACTGCAATGAACCGGTCACTTTCACCGACAATGCCCAAACCGAAGCGAATGGATCTAGGCCCTGCAGCCCCCCACACCGCAATGCCAATCAGCAATTGATAAAGGGCGTGTAATCATGTCTCCGCAGAAAGGCACAGGCCTGAATACCCAGAAGTAGTATTTGTACGTTTCTTGTGAACTCAATACCCCTGCAACCTTACTTTTGATTCTGGTGCAACACATTCTTTCATATCCAAGAAATTGTGGGGACACATGGGATAAAGCAGTGAAACCTTAAAATCCCCATGAGGCGTTCATACACCTGGGAACCGCATGATAACCGCTCAATATAGCCCTTTAGTGAGCCTGGAAATCCAGAGCGATCACTTTTTCAGCCAATCTCATCCTCCTTGGAATCCAAAGACCTAGATGTCATCCTAGGAATGGATTGGTTGACCCGACACAAGAGGGGTGATCAACTGCGCAGACCGCCCACTGTAACAGTGACAGTGGGAAGGGGGAAAGCGTGGTGACCTTTCAAGTCACCGGTGCCGCTGCATCGGAAGCAAGCTGAATCAAGTCATAGGCAGAGCAACTGTCGGCAAGGTGGACGAAGCCAGAAAGGAAAATAGAGGACATTCCAATAGTAAAGGAATACCTGGATGTGTTCTCGAAACCTCACCAGGATGCCACCAGAAAGGCGAAATTGAGTTTAGGATTGATTTGGGCACCTGGAACAGCGCCAATATACAAGAGCCGTATAGATGCCACCAAATGAGATGGCAGAGGTCAAGAAGCAAGCGATGATCTGTTATAGAAGGTACATCTGACCAAGCACGTCCCATTGGGGAGCACCAGTCATCTTCTGAAAAGAAGACAAAACAAAACAGATGTGCGTGACTATCGCGCACTAAATGATGTCACCATCAAGAACAAGTACCTTTACCGATAATTGATGATCTTTCGACCAATTAGGGTGCCACCTCTTCTCCAAGATAGACCTGCGTGTCGATGCTTTTGCACCACAATAATATTCTATGGGGCTACTCGGCGACCTGGAACGGTGGATTGCAGAGGAACACAAGAGAATTATACTGGTTCAGGCCCTCGATGTGAGGTAATACCCTATGTCCAGTTGAGGTGTTATTCCTCTGAGGTGGTTTGCGCATCACAATGACTTGCGGCCCTCATGGGCCCCCTGCCTCCCTTATATACTAGGGGACAGGGTACATGGTAAGGATCCCAGTCGGATACGACCAAGGGACTTCCTTCTTAGAGATAGAATCCTATCCGACTAAGGGCTAGGTTTCCTTATTGTACAAGGCACAGCCTGCCGGGTACTATCTTATCTCTAACTACATGATCTGGCCCTATCCTCTATCCGAGTGGCCCATGTGCTGGAATGAGGTACCGGGCCCATGGCTCCCACAGTAGCCCCTGAGACCTTCATAGTTGGAGTCACAGCTGATGCCGAGTGCTCAATCCTCCACGGTGAAGGTTACCCGAGTGCGATGCTCCCGAACTCTTTGTCCGAGTAAGTCTTCTCGAGTCCTGCTTCATGTCAGCTGGCAGCGGCTATGAAGGGCTTCATGTAGATATATGAATTCGTGTGCGCCGAATAGGCGCACCTATTAGGTGTAGCCCCCGACTTTGTGCTTAATTGTGAAGACAATTAAACATAAAGTCAAAGATCTTTAACCTGGAAGTCTTTCCGAGTAGATTACTACTGGTAATGAACTCTTCGGTATCATGTCAACCGGAATATTAGTATAGTCTTGCCGAGTAGGAGACTACTCGTATATAGGACTCTTCGACTTCATATCAGTCGGAATATGAGTTTATAGTCTTTTCCGAGTGGCGTCCCACTCAAAAGCTAGACTCTTCCGCATCATGTCAGCGGAATAAATATTTATAGTCTCTCCCGAGTAGTGCACTACTCAAGAAAGTTAGACTCTTCAGCGTCATGTCGGCTGGAATAATGTTGCTCATGGCAACTGATGGCCACGCATGTAGCCGAGTGCCACTTTATGAAAATAAATCCATTACGTGGTCAGGTGTTCCGAGAAAGATACCTGCATCCCCAATTTTAATGAAGACCAGCTTGTGATCCTTGTAAGGATATATCCTCGAGACCTGGTGGATAAAAACAGATACCCAAAACATATATGTTTAGCAGTAAGGCTTTCATGAAGCATATCTGTTTACCTCATCGGTTCCTGTGGGTAACACCAGCGCTATAATTTCAACTCAGCCTGCGGGCGGCCCACATGGAGCATGCTACTGTAGGAACTCATATCTTGTCGGCCCAATACCGACTGTGCAGGCCTGGGCCCATCTAGTCGGTACAGGCTATAAAAAGATGGGGAGAGAGAAAAAGATTCCGTCGTCTTCCCCAAATCAGCCAATCTCTTCGTCTTCCACCTTCGCGCCTAGCTTTTCGCCTCCCGCCCGGCTAGGGTTAGCAGCAGCCGTTCCCCACCCGGACTCGGGCGATTTCAATCCTCTTCGTTTATTCCAAGCCCCCGATTTGCTTTCCCCCAAATCTCACCACCTTCAGTCATGCCGAAGGCGACGAATCCTGCGGGTGCGCCAGGGAGTTCTTGGCCGATCTTAGATTGTGGCTCGGTGAAGCTGAGACGGCTGGAGAGCGAGCTGAAGTTGCCCGGCCAAGAAGTGATCCGTTGGCGGTCGGCGAGGGATGAGTCGAGCCCCAACCCCCGGCCTGGCGAAACGGTAGTTTTCGCCTCTTTCTTTGATCGGGGCTTGTGTCTTCCATCGTCTGATTTCTTCCGCCGCATCCTTGATTTCTACGGGCTGGAGTTGGTGCATTTCAATGCCAACTCAATCCTTCAGATCTCCATATTTGTTACTCTTTGTGAGTGCTTTCTGGGTGTTGAACCCCATTTCATCCTCTTCCGACACCTGTTCCATGTCAAGCCCCAACCTTCCAAGAGTAATATCAGTGTGATTGGAGGGGCTAGTCTTCAACTGAGGAGTGATGGGAAGAAAACGTATATCGATTTGCCCTTGAAATCTTCTCTGAAGGGCTGGCACAAGGAGTGGTTTTATTGCGCCGATCTGGCTCCTTCCTTGCGCCCGTTTACTGGTATGCCGCCGGCGGTGTTGCCAAGCTGGTCCTTGGAGCCAACCTTTGAAGAACTGGTCCAGGCACATATATTACTGATGAAGATAGATGACCTCAAGAGGGCCGGCTTGACGGGGCCTTGGGTGGCTCGTCGTTTTCTGACAAGGCGCGTCCAGCCGCTGAAGTTGAGAAGCGCCTTCGGCTGGGCCTTCAAAGGTAAACACGATCCCGACTGAGTGAGCAGCGAGACGGCGGACAAGGGGGCAATGACCGATACCTTGTTTGGCTACTTCTCCGAAGGGGTGGTTGCCACCGAAGATGATAACCGCCGAGTTGCTGCCTATAGCTTCATCCGGCCGCGGACCAAGGTAACCTTCTACCTTCTTCTGTGGTGAACGCCTGTGGAACGGTGATTGTTCAACCTTGTGTGATGGTATCTTGTCGACTTGCTTGTAGTGGCATGAGGAATTTGATGAAGACTCTCGTCCGTTGTCGGCGGTCGCGTCGAAGAAGAGGCCGAGGAGTCCCTCCGCTGCCCAACCCGACACTAAGAGAGCGGGGAAGAAGCCGATTTTATATCGGGGCGAGGGGGCCATGACAGCGCGCGCCGTGAGCGGCAGCTTGAAAATAAAGGACACCGCTGCCACAACACCCACGCGGTCGAGTCCCAGGCTGAGATCAGCAGGCTTGGGCCCAACGTTGTCGTACTCAGCAGCAACAGCCCACCAAGGGCCGACCAGAGCAGAGGCCGATTGGGGCGAAGGAACCCGAACCAACCATACCAGAGTCGGGCCGACTCGGGCTGATACGCCTCTGCCATCGATGACACCGACCGGGGCGACTGCCGACGCTAGCGCTTCACCGGGGGGCGGGCAGGCTGGCAGGAAGCTGAGGTTCTCCAAGAGGTGCGCTACTCCGGGTCTTCTGTAGTCGTTGTATGTTAGAATACAGTCCTGATGTCTTGCTTCGTCGTGCAGGAAGCGGGCCGATATCGATCTCAAAAAGGTTGACCCATCTGCTCCACTTGATGAGCCTGCCCCAGCCGAGCCAGCGGCGGTGAACACACCTGTTGAGCCGGCGGCCAGCCCGGTTGCTGAGACCGAGGTGGCTCCGACTACAGGGCCGCTACCGCCACCCGACCGAGAGGTGGCTGTTGAAACTGAGGCCCCAGCCCCCGAGGCACCGTACGTCGCGGAAGCGGGGGACGGAGCCCCCAAGCCGGTCCCCGATGTTGTAGGGGAAGGCGGTGCCGAGGCCAGGACCCCGTCGCCATCATGGTTATCGTCATCGCCATCGCCGCCGCTACCGCCACCGCCGGAGATCCCGCATTTGCCTCGGATCGAAGCTCCCCCACGTGTGATGCCCCGGACCTTTACGTGGACCACTCGCGACGGCACTATGAAAAGCTTCAGGCTCGACGAAGTCGTTGCAAGGAGAGAGCGCGAGAGCCTGCTTCGTGCTGCCATCAGCGGGTCCCAAGGGGTCGCGGTACGATTCTTGTAGTAGAGCTCCAGCAATCTTCTTGTTTTGATGTTTGACTCTGTCGTCGGTTTGTTCCTTGTCCCGAGCAGAAGCTCGTCGACCGCAACGAGGCGATGACGGAGATCCTGGTCGAGATGGCTCCCCACCTCACGGAATTGCAACAACTCCGGGCATTGAAGGCCGAGATGGAGGCGCGTCACACGAGGAGGGAGGCCTGGCTGAAGAGCGGCGCCGATCAGCTCAGGGCGGAGACATGAGCCCTAGCCGAGAAGATCAGAGGTAAAATCCTCGAGTACATCTTCCCGGCTGAACCGTTGATGTATTCATCCAGCCGCATCGATCCCGACTGCCCGGTGGTGTCACGACTGCACGGTTGAGCTCTTGGCTAATCTGTGGTGCAGACCTCGAAGCGGAGTTGAAGACCCGAGCAGAGAGGGAGTCGCGGCTGAAGGAGGCTGAAGAAGCCAAGGCCGAGCTCGAAAGGGTCAAGGCCGACCTGACAAAGGCCAACACCGAGCTTGACCGGGAGAAGTCCGAGTTGGAGAAGGCCGTCGTCAAGCTCGGTAAGGAGAAGGCCGAACTGGAGAAGATCGTGGCCGGGTGGGAGGCCGATTACGAAAGTAAGTCCTCAACCCGACTGTGATCTCAGCCAATCCACTAGTTATCCTGTGTGTAGACGAATTTGACAAGCTTACTTGCCGGCCGATCTGGGCAGGCATGAGAGCTAACGTCCAGGCCCAGTACCGGTTCTACACGGAGGAGATAAGGTCACTCAGGGAGTCACGGGAGGCCCTCGTCGGGTCCGTGAAAGGGCTCCTTGACCTTGTAGATCCCCGCCCAGTGGGGACCAGCTGTAGCAGAATTCCTCAGATAATGGGGCATCTCGAGGACGCGCCGAGTGCCTTGAAAAGGTACTCAGATGAGCGGGTTGCCGCCGGCGTGGCCCAGACCCTAGCAATGACCAAGTCCATCTACCCGAGGGCGGACATTGAGGCCATCGGGGAGGGATTTTCCGAGGAGACGACGCCCGAGGAAGCGCTGGAGCTGATCACACAGGCGAAGCCGACTGCTGAAGTGATTACCCGAGACCTGGGTCTGTAAAGGCAATACATTTTGTAGTCGGTATATATATATGCTTTCATATACGATCATGTGTAAATATATGTGTCGTGCCGCCAAGCTTATTATTCGGTTGTCATTAGCTTTACTCGACCATGTAGCATGCACCGAGTTAGTCTGATAGAACTTGATAAAAAACATTCGGAGTAAGATGCTATACTCGGGCGAACGCATTAGTCGTGGCAAGGCTTCATAACCGGGGTGAAATAAGCTTGTATGTTATTGACAGAACACATATATACATGCAGCCCCCGACTCACTACTCGGTTGAAACAAGCGGCGTAGTGAGTCAGAAAGACTGTACACATGGGAAATGTAAAACTCAGGTATAGAAAGGACGTAGCTGTTCTATGTTCCATGAGTTGGTGATGAGGACGCCGTCTTTAGTCTTCAGTCGGTAGGCGCCTGGCCGCGTGACCTCGGCTACAATGAACGGCCCTTCCCAGATGGGGGATAATTTGTGCCTGTCTTTGGTGGTTTGTATCTTCCTTAGAACGAGATCCCCAACCAAAAAGACGCGGCCACGGACATTGCGATTGTGGTAGCGATGCAAGCCTTGAAGATACCTTGCCGACTGAATTGTTGTGGCGTCTCTTGCTTCTTCCAGCTGATCTAATTCGATCAGTCGGGTATTGTTGGAGTCGTCTTCGGAGTAAGCCCGGACTCGCGGAGAGCCGAACTGTATCTCTGTCGGTAGCATGGCCTCGGTACCGTAGACCAGGAAGAAAGGGGATTGCCCTGTTGACCGACTAACTGTGGTTCTGAGAGACCAGAGAACGGATGGGAGTTCTTGTACCCACCGACCCGCATATGGTTGTAGTCGGTCGAATATCCTGGCCTTGATGCCTTGTAAGACCATGCCGTTGGCTCGCTCAACCTGCCCGTTGCTCCGCGGGTGTGCCACAGATGCATAGCAGATCTTGATGCCGAAGTCGTCGCAGAAATCTTGGAATAGGCCCGCCGCGAACTGAGTACCATTGTCGGTGATGATGCGGTTAGGGACTCCGAACCGGTATAATATACTCATGATGAAGTCCTTTGCTCGTGCCGCTGTAATTGTTGCGACGGGTTTAGCCTCAATCCACTTGGTGAACTTATCCACCGCGACGAATAGATGCGTGAACCCTCCTGGCGCTTTCTTGAATGGCCCGACCATGTCGAGCCCCCATACTGCGAATGGCCAGGAAATAGGGATAGTCTGGAGTTCCTGGGCGGGGAGATTTGTCTGTCTTGCGAAGAACTGGCAACCCTCGCACTTGCGAACGATGTCTTTGGCGTCTGTGACTGCGGTGGGCCAGAAGAATCCCTGCCGGTAAGCCTTTCCGACTAACGTCCTGGATGCAGCGTGGTTGCCACATATGCCCGAGTGGATTGAATGCAGGATCTGCTTGCCTTCCTCGGTGGTGACACAGCGCATGAGGACACCGGATGCGCTCCTTCGGTACAGGTCTTCTCCGACTAGCAGGAAGCTTTTGCTTCGATGCTTGATCTGCTCGGCTTGACTGCGATCTTCTGGGAGTTCATCGTCCAGGAGGAATTTGAGAACAGGACCCCTCCAGTCTTGACATATGTGCAGCACTTCGTCGGTGGTCGGGGTAGGCTCGCCTCCCGACTGCTCTTGTGCCGGTTTCTTCTTGACTGATGGCTCCATAAGTTGCTCGACAAAGATTCCAGTCGGAACTGCTTCTCGCTTGGATCCCATGTTTGCCAGCTCATCCGCCGCGTCGTTGTATTGGCGCAGGACGTGTGTGATTTCCAGCCCATCGAACTTATTTTCCAGCTTGCGGACCTCCTGACAGTATGCCGCCATGGTATCGTCGAGACAGGTCCAGTCTTTCATGACTTGGTTTACCACGAGTTGGGAATCTCTGCGCACAACCAGTCGACGTATGGCGAGTGATATGGCGATGCGGAGCCCGTGAACGAGTGCCTCGTACTCAACGACGTTGTGGGAAGCCGGGAAGTGGATTTGTAGAACGTACTTCAGTTTTTCGCCAGTGGGGGATGTCAATATAACTCCCGCCCCGGCGCCACCGATCCGTAGGGAACCGTCGAAGTACATTGTCCAGTACTCTAGCTTTGCTGTTGGTATTGGGAGTTGAACTTCTGTCCACTCGGCCACGAAGTCGGCTAGAGCTTGAGATTTGATAGCTGTCTGTGGCTGGAAAGTGATGTCGAACGCCATCAACTCGAGTGCCCATTTAGCGATCCGGCCAGTGGCCTCGCGATTATGAAGGACATCCCCGAGTGGAAACGCTGTGACCACCGTGACTTGATGTGCTTGAAAGTAGTGCACCAGCTTTCGGACTGTGATGAGTAGGCCGTATAGCAGCTTCTGGACCTGCGGGTATCTCGTTTTGCAGTCGGCAAGGACCTCACTGACAAAATAGATTGGCCATTGTATTTTCTGAAGATGACCCTGTTCGGATCGCTCCACTACCAGCACCGTGCTGACTACGTGGGTGGTTGCCGCCAGGTATAGCATTAGCGGTTCCTGGGGTAAGGGTGAGGCCAACACGGGAGGTGACGTGAGGAACTGTTTGAAGTCTTCGAAGGCTTGTTGAGCTTCCGGAGTCCATTTGAAGGTGTCCGCCTTTTTGAGGAGCTTGAAGAAAGGCATGCCCCGTTCGCCCAGTCGGGAGATAAACCGGCTGAGTGCCGCCATGCAACCTGTCAATTTCTGGACGTCTTTGAGGTTGGTCGGGGGCGCCATGTTCCTGATGGCGTTAACTTTCTCCGGGTTGGCCTCGATGCCGCGATGCGAGACGATGAAGCCGAGTAACTTTCCAGACGGCACTCTGAAGGTGCACTTTTCCGGGTTCAACTTCATCTTGAATCTTCGGAGGTTTTGGAAGGTTTCTTCCAAGTCGGCAATGAGATCTTCTCTAGACTTGGTCTTGATCACCACGTCGTCGACGTAGGCTTCCACGTTGCGCCCGATCTGGGTGTGCAAACAGCGCTGAATAGCACGTTGGTAAGTTGCGCTTGCGTTTTTCAGACCGAACGGCATTGTGATATAGCAATACGCTCCAAACGGCGTGATGAAAGATGTTTTTAAACAGTCTTGTTCCCTTAGGCTAATTTGATGATATCCCGAGTAGCAGTCGAGAAAACTGAGTAGGTCGCACCCCGCCGTGGAGTCAACCACCTGATCTATCCTAGGAAGACCAAATGGGTCCTTGGGGCACGCTTTGTTGAGGTCGGTGTAGTTGACGCACATGCGCCATTTACCGTTTTTCTTCCGGACCAGAACTGGGTTTGCCAGCCAGTCCAGGTGGTAGACTTCCTTGATGAACCCGGCTGCGAGGAGCTTGGTGATTTCCTCCCGGATAGCGTCCTTGCGGTCTTGAGCGAAGTGCCACAGCCGTTGCTTGACGCGCTTGGCATCTGTCTTGACGTGTAGGGCGTGCTCGATCACCTCCCTTTGTAGCCCGGCATGTCGGACGGTTTCCACCGAAGATATCTTTGTTGGCTTGGAGGAAGGTGACGAGCGCGTCTTCCTATTTGGGGTCGAGTCCGGTCCCGACTAAGCAGTCTTGGAGGGGTTGGAGGGTCCAGGGGGATCTTCTTCGTGTCAGAGTCCGCTGAAATTCCCGACTTCGCTGCTTTTTCGCCGAACTGATCTTGATCGACTTCGGGTGTAGCGGCTTGCCGGATGCTGTCGCGCCCGACTGCCGCTTCTTGTGTTTGAGCCAGTTCGCAGCTCTCTTTGTCGCAGGTGAAGGCTTGCTTAGCGTCGCTGTGGAGGGAGAGGACTCCTGCTGGCCCGGGCATCTTCAGCACCATGTACGTATAGTGTGGTATCGCCATGAATTTGGCGAGGGCCGGTCGTCCGAGTATCGCGTGATACGCGGTCTCGAAGTCGGCGACCTCGAAGCAGATGTTTTCTGTACGGAAGTTGTCCCGCGTGCCGAAGGTCACCGGCAAGGTTATGTGCCCCTAGTGGGGTTGATGACAAGCGGGAATTATCCCATGGAAGGGCGCGGTGCTCGGCCGTAGTTCTGAACGAGGAATTTCTCATCTCGTCCAAAGTCTTGGCGAACAGGATGTTGAGCGCACTGCCTCCGTCGATGAGGTTTTCTTCAGCCTAATATTTCTGACGACCGGGTCCAGGACGAGTGGGTATCGTCCCGGGTGGGAAACCCGATCTGGGTGATCTGCGCGGTTGAAGGTGATGGCCATCTCTGACCAGCGCAGGTATTGGGGGTATCGTCATGGAGACCGCGTTAATATCCGCGCTGATAGCTTCTGCTTGCACTTGGATTCGTACGCGAGTGGCCCCCCGAAGATGTGGTTGAGTTCGGCTTGGGGGTCCTGGAAGTCATCAGCCGGACCTGAGTCTGGTTTGTCCTTGTCCTTGTCGGCGCCAGACGATGAAGCTTGCTCGGAGGCAAACTTCTTGAGCATGTGGCAGTCCTTGGCCGCGTGCCGGCCCTTGGGGTGAAAGGGGCAAGGCCCGCTCATGACTTTTTGATAGTTGTTGTTCCGCTGGGGCCGCGACCGACTGCGCTCCATGTTGGCCACCTCGTTGTCCGACTTCCGCTTGCGGCTGCCAGGCTTGTTCTGAGGCGGCTCGTTGTCAGCTTTCGCCCTGTTGTCTCTTTGTCGGGGCTCCTTCTTCTCGTCGAAGGCCTCAGCGACGGCTTCAGCCGAGTCGGCGTATTTGTTGGCCATGTCGAAGAGAGTCCGGACAGTGGATGGTGGCTTCCGAGTGAACTTCGCGATGAGCGGGGCGTCTTTTACTCCCTTGCGGAAGGCGGCGATGACGACCTCGTCTTTGATACTTGGGATTTGATTGCGCTTCTCGGAAAACCTTTTGATGAATTCACGCAGAGACTCGTTCTTTTTCTGATGCAGCTGGTAAAGGTCGTGCTCGGAAGCCGGTCTCTCGTAGGTCCCCTGGAAGTTAGCGATGAACCGCTCCCTGAGTTGTCCCCAGGAACCGATCGACCGCCTTGGGAGAACTGTCAGCCATGTCCTCGCCGAGTCGGCTAATGCGAATGGGAGGTAGTTAGCCATGGCTCTGCTGTCGCCCCCGGCAGCTTGAACTGCTAGGACGTAAACGGTGAGCCAGGACTCTGGGTTGGTCTTGCCGTCGTACTTTTCGATTCCGGTAGGCTTAAAGCCGACTGGCCAGCGGACGTCCTGTAACTCCCGAGTAAAGGCTGGAATGCCTTCGTTATCGTGAGGACTTGGGCTTCGGTTTTGGCGGTGTAGCCGCTCGTAGTGGAGACCGAAGCGCTCGTGTTCATCCTCCAGTCAGCGGCGTTCATCCTCTTTGCGTTCTTCGCGCCGGGCCCTTAGGGTGTGGCGAAGATCGCGTTGTAATCGCATTCGGAGGTCTTGATTGGGTCGGCGGTCGTATTGGTGACGCCGCCGGTTGTCGTAGTTGGTATTGCCGAGTGTTGTTTGGCGGGACTCTTCGTGCTGCCGGGTGGAGCCGGCCGCCCGACGTCGCGCTGATGCAGATGACTCTGCCGCTAGAGAGCCCGTTCGATGGGTCGGTATGTGAGTGTTGCCTGACTGTTCTTGCTGCTGGCAGGCGGCAGCAGTAATCATCGCCTTGATCTTGGCGATAGTTGGTGTGGCCTGATGATCCGGCCCAAGCTGGAGCGTGTCCAGCAGAGTTGCGGCGGCCACGACGTTCTGTTGTGGCGTGACGAAGACGTCGTGGTCGCCGACTTTGGTTTGGAGGATCTGCTGCTGGGCGGCTCGCCCAGCCTGTCGAAGCCCGTCATTGCGAGCTTGTCGGTTGGCCTCCTCTTGTTGTTGTAGTCGGCGTGCCTCCTCTTGCTGCTCCTCTTGCAGTCGGCGCACCTCGGAAGGTGGCGTTGAAGCCATGAAGATCTTGCGGGGGAGGAGGAAGCTTGCCAAGGTGGAGTCCGAGTTGGTGCTCGAACCGCCATCCGACTTAGTGTCGGACTCTGAGTAGTTTATCGGAGTTAGGACGACTCCGACCTCCCTAGATCCAATCTGAAACGGTTCATGACCATGTCCAAATTGAATCGCTGGAGGTCGGGTCTGCTGCGCGGGTTGTAGATGCATAGCGTCGCCGAATCCGTACGGGAGATTGACGATCTCTCCCCCTCTTGGCCTAACCCGCGCTGGCTCAAGGCCTAGCGCGAGTCGGACGCCGAAGGAGAGAGTTGTCCCGATGTCCGGCGATGTGAGGGACTGTCGTAGTAGATCGTCGAAAGAGATGGCGACGTCCCTGGGGCCGACTAGCGCAACGCCGGCTGGCTCCTCGGCTGGCGAGATTGGATCTGCTTCAGCCAAGGAAAGATTGCCGAGTTGATCGGCGACGAAATCAAGGCTCCCGAAGGTGATGGTGTCTCCATTGGAGAACTTGTTGCCCTTGACTCCGTTGATGGGATCCATCGAATCTGTTGATGGAGAATTCGCCGGGCCCCTACCTGGCGCGCCAACTGTCGATGCTTTGCACCGACAATAATACTATGGGGCTACTCGGCGACCTGGAATTCGGTGGATTGCAGAGGAACACAAGAGAATTATACTGGTTCAGGCCCTCGATGTGAGGTAATACCCTACGTCCAGTTGAGGTGTTATTCCTCTGAGGTGGTTTTGCGATTAATGATCTTGCGTGCCCTCATGGGGCGCCCTGCCTCCCTTTATATACTAGGGGACAGGGGTACATGGTAAGGATCCCAGTCGGATATGACCAAGGGACTTCCTTCTTAGAGATAGAATCCTATCCGACTAAGGCTAGGTTTCCTTATTGTACAAGGCACAGCCTGCCGGGTACTATCTTATCTCTAACTACATGATCTGGCCCATCCTCTATCCGAGTGGCCCATGTGCTAGTAATGAGGTACCCGGGGCCCATGGCTCCCACAAAACTATAAGGAAGTGAGTTGCCTCCTGGCCCATTTAGATAAGAATATCATATAAAGGAGAAAATATTTATAAGAAAGCGACTTAGTTGTTCGGTATTGCACAAGTTGGGAGTGGGGATGCCATCCTTGCATTTGAGCTTTTGAGCCCCCGAGCATGTCACTTGTCGTTCTAATAATCTTCGGTTTTTAGAGGGACTCGTTCTTCCTCTGGTGGCACTGATATAGATCGTACTCGGAAGATGGCCTCTCATACGTTCTGTAGAAGTTCATGACGAAATGTTCATGGAGTCCCCCCAGGAGCCAATTGACCTCCTGGGAAGTCCTGTCAGCCATGTCCTTGCCGAGTCAGCCAAGGTGACTGGCAGGTAGTTAGCCATGGCCTTGTGATCACCTTCGACCGCATGGATTGCCAAGGTGTAAACTATGAGCCAGGACTCCGGGTTGGTCTTCCCATCATAATTCTCTACTCTAGTCGGCTTGAAGCCAGATGGCCAATCGGCTTGTTGTAGTTCGTGTGTGAACGCTGGTATTCCTTCATCTGGGTGAGGGCTCTGACTCCGACTAGGGCGATGAAATCACTCGTGGTAGAGGCCGAAGCACTCACGCTCATCTTCTAGTCGGCGGCGCTCATCCTCCTCATGTTCTCGACGTCGAGCGTTAATATCGTGGTGGAGATCCCGCCATAGTCGTCCTGGTTATCACGGCAGTCGTCATGATTATGCCGCTGTCAATTGTTACTCGGACTGTCGAGTGACGTATGTCATGACTTCGAGTGATGCTGACCAGAGCTAGTTGCTCGGTGCCATGCCGAAGCAAATGAAACAGCCATATCTGAGGCCGTCTTGTTTGACGGTAAGAGTGTCTCCAGATTGTTGTCGCCGCTGGCATGCTGTAGCAGTGATCATTGCCTTGATCCTTGTGATGGTCAGGGTGGCCTAGTGATCGGGCCCAAACTGTAAGGTGTCCGACAATGTGGTAACGGCCACGATGTTCTGTTGTGGGGTCACGAAGACATCGTGGTAACCTACTCGGGTTTGGAGGATCTCTTGTTGAGCAGTCTGCCCAGCCTTGCGCAAGTTGTCATTGCGAGCATCGCACTCGGCTTGCAGGCATCATGCGTCCTCCTCCTATTGCTCACGCAGTCGGCAAGCCTCCTGGTCATGTAATCGACGTGCATCTTGTGTTGGAGTTGATCCCTTTGACTCCATGAAGACCTCGCGTGGTGGAGAAAATCTCCCCGAGCTGCTGTCCGACTGGGAGTCAGATTCGAAGTAGTTTAGCGGTGTGATGATGACCCCAACCTCCCTGGACCCGATCTCGAGCAGCTCTGAGCCATATCCGAGTCAAATTCCAGATGATTGAGTCTACCGCATCAAATTGGAATTGAAGATTGTTGCGGCGTTGTCGAGTCTGAGTGAGAAATTGACGATCTCGTCTCCCTTGGACCTGATCTCGATCAGCTCGGAGTCGAATCCAAGTTGAATATTAGGAAAGAGAGTTGTCCCAGAACTCTTAGATCTAGGGTGTTGCCGAAGCAAGATGTTGAAAACTGCTGTGGTGTTGAGTAGGCCAACTAGCGCTGAGTTGGCTTGGTCCCTGGCCGATCAGGTTGAAACCCAGTCTGACAAGGTGAGATTGTGGAGATTGTCAGCGATGAAGTCAAGGCTCCTGAATCTGATGGCTTGTCCGGGAGAGAAGTTGATGCCCTCGACTCCTATGGTTGGATCCATCAGGCTTGATGACGATGATCTCGATGAGGCCCCTACCTGGATCACCAACTGTCGATGTTTTGTATCAGTAATAATTATATGGGGCTATTCGTCAGACCTAAACTCAATGGATTTGAAAAGACACATGAGATTTATACTAGTTCAAGCCCTCGGGGTGAGGTAATACCCTACTTCCAGTTGTGGTGTATTGCTTTCGTGGTATATGGAATCATCTGCCCCAAGGGGCTCCCTACCTCTCCCTATATATTAGAGAGATGAGGGTTACAGGGTAGGAAACCCAGTCGGATGTGACTAAGGGCTTTCCTTATCAATACATAGAGTATCCGGCAAGGACTATATCCCTTGTCATGCAAGGTAATATGAAACCGAGTCCAACTCTATCTCCAATTGTAGGGGCCAGCCCACCCTCTGTTCGAATAGCCGTAATTGCCTTCTTTGAGGTACCCGAGGCCCATGGCTTCCTCAATTTGATAATAGTCAAGAAGGGCCCAGAAGAAGTCAGAGGTGGGAAGAGAAAAACCCTTATCGAAGGATGCAAAAACTACAATCTCATGGGAATCAGGAGTGGGGATTGTTTCACCTTTGGCTGGGTGCCAATTGATGAGTTCCTTCGATTGGGGATCCTTGTTTCGCTCCAGATGAGCCAGTTTAGAGGAGCACGCACTTGATGTCAGCCAAGTCCCTGCCAAGATGTGGGGAACGTCGGACGGTGATCTCAGCATGGCTAAAGTCTGGAGGAAGAGAGGAAAGCTTATAATCGAAGAGAATTGACGCTGGATCATGGGATTCTTTGGATATGTGAAGTAGAGCTCAAGCAGCGTGGAAACCCTAGCTTTGTGGGTGGAGAACATGAAAGTTTGGCGAGGATCTGGGAGCTAAAGCGGTTTGGTGATGTGGGGATGAAAGGGGAATCTTTTCTCCCTCTCCGTACTTAAAGGGTTGTGCTAGGTAGTTGTCTTGGGCCGGCTTGCTCAGTAGTAGGCCATAAGATATGAGTTCCTAAATAGCATGTCCTGTTGGGCTGATAGCCAATTGTGTTAAAATCACAATTTGGCTACTGTTTTACAGGAGCCGATTAAAATAATCTGATATGCTTCATGCTAAGCCTATTTGCTGGGCACATGTGTTCAAATATCTGCATTATTTAACAGGTGTTGAGGATATATCATTATAAGGATTAATAGCTGGTCTCCATTAAAATTGGGGATGCATGTATCACTCAAGTACACCTCACCACACGATGTATTAACTCCATAGTGGTACTCGGTCTACATTGTTAGCAAAATTGCTATGAGCAAAAAATTTCCAACGAGTATAATGCTGAGGAGTCCAATTTCTGAGAAATGTATCACTCGGGAAAGACTTAAAGGTTAAAGCTCTTTGACTTTATGTTTAATTGTTTCTCAATTGAGCACCAAATCGGGGAGGGGCGGGGGGCTACACCTAATAAGACTTAAAGGTTAAAGCTCTTTGACTATTCATATTTTTCCATGAAGCCCTTCATAGCCTCATTGCTAGCCGACATGAAGCAGGACTCAGCAGAAGAAGCACTCGATCAAAGATTACTCGGGAGTAATGCACTCGGGAATTCGTTACCATGGAGGATGAGCACTCAGCGTCAGCTGTGACTCAACTATGAAGGTCTCAGGGGCTACTGTGGAGGCCATGGGCCCAAGGATTTTGGATTTTGCCTTCTCAACATCTTTCAGTTCCTTCCTCAGGTGCTCGAGCTCTAGGGAGGGGTTGTGTATGGTGGTCTCCTGAACTGCAGTCAACCATACATATGGGATCAGCAATGCAGAGATACTACAAGGAGCTACTCAGGGGACATAAGAACTTAACCTGGATAGTCCCAATCTTCTCGAATTTCTCATCACGAAGCTAATTCACTGGAGTCCACAGCCAGTTCTCCCTCTCCTTGTTGGAATGCCAAAGCTCGTCCTTCTTAGCCTGGTGCCGAGCAAGTTGTGCGATCTAAGGAGTGAGTGTAGCAAATGCCTGGCTCATCTTCTCAGATCGAGCAATGATTTTATGCAACAAGGCAAGTAATTATCTACGCAGCCATACAACCAACAACAACGCGGAGTCAAGATTAGTCAGACTGCTTACCTAGACTTGTTGTGCAGCCTTGATAGTGGCTTCGTATAGCTCGATCCGATCCTTGTTGGCTGCATCTTCATCCAAGGTCAAAGAATTCATGCTCCCATCAGGATTAGTCCAGTGGAATCCTCTTGGGGATTGCGTGGAGTAGCTGGTAGGGCAGTGGGTTCGGCAACTGGCTCTGTGGCTTCCCAACCAAGTGAGGTAGATGGTTCAGCCGAGTGTGTTGCTTCGCCCTCGAGGGCTGAGGTAGCACTTGGCTCTAGCTGTGGTGCCTCAGCCTTAGCCTCAACCTCAGCAAGGGCTGGGTCAGTGACGGGGGTTGGTGGCACTGGCCGCTTGTTGTTAGTGTCACTGGGCTTCCTGCAAATTTACACAACATTTAAAATATTGCAATCTACTTCAAACTACTTGAAGACAGAAGACTACATAGCTTTTGGAAGACTTGAACCTCCATCCCTGTGTATCACGGGGGGAGGTGGTCGGGAAGGAGCTCGAAGGCTTATTGCTTGAGGCCACATCAGTCGACGCTGGGCCTGAAGGCGTGGCACTGGGTGGTGGGCAGCTTGGGCCAGCCGGCACTGCACTTGGGGCAGTCGGCTGCATCGTCAATGTAGCTGGTGCTGTAGCAAGGGCTTATGGAGCTGCGATGGGCGCTGAAGTCATGCAATCGGCGTCCCTAATTTTTGGACTGCCTAACGCCTTAGTCGGTGTGTACTTGCTCTTGGCCTGGTCCTTCATAGGTTGCTTCCTAGCTCTCTTGGCGCTGGGTTGGTCGGCCGATGGGCTGGCTGGCCTTTTCCTTGACCCCCCCAGTTGGCTAGCTAGGGGATTCGACACGAAGTCGGCATTTTCCCACAAACAATGCATATGAAGACAATTCCATACAACTCGATCTCACATCGACCACCGCAGGCAAATATATCAACAATCAGATAACAAGGAGTCAAGAGTTTACAACCGGCCTTGGCCTTCCCAAGAAGAAGG
This sequence comes from Oryza meyeriana var. granulata, assembly GCA_003991445.1. Classification (NCBI taxonomy): domain Eukaryota; kingdom Viridiplantae; phylum Streptophyta; class Magnoliopsida; order Poales; family Poaceae; genus Oryza; species Oryza meyeriana. The sequence goes on from RYFJ01001827.1 coordinate 22,006, forward strand.
GCTTTGGGCACTTGTCGGCATCTAGAGTATCTAGCACAGTACTACTAAAGTAGTAGCACGGATTCTCTATGACAATGTCCTTGTCCACAAACTCGGTGCACTCCCGGGTTAGATCGCCCTTGCCCTGGTACTTGTATTGTGGAGGCCATGGGCCCCGGGATACCTCAAGGAAAATTACAGCCACTCAGATAGAGGGTGGGCCGGCCCCTATAATTAGAGATAGAGTAGGACTCGGCTTCACGTTACCTGGCAAGACAAAGAAAGGGATATAGTCCTAGCCGGATACTTTATGTTTTGATAAGGAAAGCCCTTGGTCGTATCCGACTGGGTTTCCTACCCTGTAACCCTCATCCCTCCAATATATAAGGAAAGGTAGGGAGCCCCCTAGGGCAGATGATTCCACATATCGCAAAAGCAATACACAACAACTGGAGTAGGGTATTACCTCACATTGAGGGCATGAACCAGTATAAATTGTCTTATCTTTCGAAGTCCATCGTGTTTTGGTCCAACGAGTAGCCCTACAATCAATATTGCTGATACAAAACATTGATAGTTGGCGCGCAAGGTAGGGGATTCATCAAGATCATCGTCATCAAACCCGATGGATCCAACCACAGGAGTCGATGGCATCGCCTTCTCTCCCGGACAAGCCATCAGCTTCGGGAGCCTCAACTTCGTCACTGACAAATTCAACGATCTCACCTTGTCCGACTTAGTTTCGACCCAATCGGCCAGGGACCAAGCCGACCCAGTGCCAGGTGGCTTACTCAACACCACAATGGTTTTCAACATCCTACTCCGGCAAAGACCCAAGATCTACGAGCCCTGGGACAACTCTCTTTCCTAGCATTCAACTCAGACTCAGCTCTGAGCCGGTCGAGATCGGATCTAGGGGAGACTAGATTGTCAATCTCCTACTCGGACTTGACAATGCTGCAGCCATCTTCTATTTAAATCTGACGCAGCAAGACCAATCTTGTGGAATTCACCTTAGATACGGTCTAGAGCCGCTCGGGATCAGGTCCAGGGAGGTTGGGGTTATCATCACACCACTAAACTACTCCGAGTCCGACTCCCAGTCGGACAGCAGCTTGGGAAGCTTTTCTCCACCACACGAGGTCTTTATGTAGTCAAAGGGATCAACTCCAACACAACATGCGCACTGACTACGCGATCAGGAGGAGGAGGTAGCTCGTCGACTGCGTGAGCAATAGGAGGAAGAAAACTGATGTCTATAGGATGAGCACAACACTCGCAACCACGATTTACGCATGACCGGCCAAGTAGCGCAATAGGAGAACCGGGGTAGATGATTCCACATACCGCGAAAGCAATACACCACAACTGCAGTAGGGTATTACCTCACATTGAGGGCCTGAACCAGTATAAATCATCGTCTTTTCGAAGTCCATCGAGTTTTGGTCCAACGATTAGCCCTACAATCAACATTGCCGATATAAAACATCGACACATACCCTAGGTGGATCCTGGCCTTCAAGGGCTACATGCGCCGATTCAGGGACCACCTTGCCCCCCAGGCTCCAGTCAACCCCTTCTACGTCAGGGCTGCTAGCTTCTCCATCAACACCAGCACCTACACCACCATGTCAGCCTCCGAGGGGAGTGCTGACCAACTGTCAAAAACCTTTGGGGGGGTTCCCGACAAACGATGGCAAGGAGGGCTCCGGGTTGGAGTAGTAGAACCAATCCTGGTGTCACCCTTTCAAAGAAGTCCTTAGGGGGGGAGAAGGTAAACCTTCTTCATCTCATTGCAAAGCAGAAGCCCGGCTGCCCCTATGACTTGTGGGTTGGATTTGGATGTTTGGGGCCTGAGATGGTAGAGATATTGGAAGAGGTTAAAGTGGGGATCGACCCTGAGAAAGGCCTCACAATGGATAACAAAAATAGAAATATGAAGAATGAAATTGGGGTTGAGGTGAATGAGTTCGATCTGATAGTATTCGAGGAGACCTCGGAAGAAGTCAGAGGTGGGAAGAGAGAAATCCTTTTCAAAAAAGGACTCAAAAACCACAATTTCATGGGAGTCGAGGGTGGGAATCTTGTCACCTTTGGCGGGACACTAGTTGATGAGCTCCATCGGTTGGAGGCACTTCGCCCGCTCTAGATAAGTCAACTTTGTGGAGCATGAGGTGGAAGTTGACCAGGTTCCTGCTAGGATGTTGGGGTCTGAAGGTGATTTTGGCATGGTTGAAGGCTGGAGAAAGAGGGGAAAGCTTCTAAATGGAGGAAATTGAGGCTAGACCGAAGAACTCTACAGATATGAGGAGGTTTGCTCGAGCAGCGCAGAAACCCTAGCTTTGGGGAGGTAGAGAGTGCGAAATTTTGGGCATGGATCTTGGAGTTGAAGTGGTTTGGTGATTTGGGGAAGAAAGAGGAATCTTTTCTCTCTCCCTGATACTTAAAGGGCTGCGCTAGGTGTTGGCTTGGGCTAGCTTGCTTAGTAGTGGGTCGTAAGATATGAGTTCCTAAATAGCATGTCCTATTGGTCGATAGTCAGTTGTGTTAAAATTACAATTTGGGTGCTATTTTACTGGAGCCGATTAAAATAATCAAATATGCTTCATGTTAAGCCTATTTGTTGGACACATGTGTTCAGATATCTATATTATTTGACAAGTATTAAGGATATATCCTCATAAGGATCAATAGCTGATTCTATTAAAATTGGGGATGCAGGTATATCTCAAGTATACCTCATCACATATTGGATTTGCTCCATAACTGGTACTCGGCTTACATGGTTAGCCAAATTGCCTTGAGCAAAAAATTTTCAGCTAATATAACACTGAAGAGTCCAATTCTTGAGAAATATATCACTCGGGAAAGACATAAAGGTTAAAGATCTTTGACTGTATGTTTAATTATTTCCCAGTTATGCACAAAGTCGGGGGCTACACGTAATAGGTGCGCCTATTTGGTGCATACTATTCATATTTTTCTATGAAGCCCTTCATAGCCTTGTTGCCAGCTGATATGATGCAGGACTTGGGAGAAGAGGTACACAGAGTAAGAGTACTCAGGAGCAATGCACTCAGGAATTCTTCACCATGGAGGATGAGCACTCGGCGTCAGATGTGACTCAACTATGAAGGTCTCAAGGGCTACCGTGGAGGCCATAGGCCTCGGGTACCTCATGACAAGCATATGGGCCACTCGGAAAGAGGATGGGCCTAGCCTTGTAATTAGGGATATGATAGGACTCGGCAGACTTAATCTTGTACGATAAGCAAGATACAGTCCAAGTCGGGCACGTTATATCTCTAGAAGAAGATCCCTTGGTCGTAGTCCGACTAGGACTCCTACTTTGTAACCCTATCCCCCGGTATATAATGGGAGGCAGGGTGCCCCCTGAGGACAGAAGAAGCACAATCTCACCAGAGAAAACTCAAAGGCAATACACCACAACTGGACGTAGGGTATTACCTCATCTCGAAGGCCTGAACCAGTATAAATGGCTTGTGTTCCTTTGCAATCCATCGAGTTTCGGTCCGATGAGTAGCCCTATCTATTTATTGCCAGTGTAAAACATCGACAACTTGTAAAAGCAGGAAATGAAGAGAACGGTCATTAGGAGAAAATTAGGCAAAATTTACTCCAAGACACTCTATATTTATGGCATTTGCTTTACTGTGCTCTTACTTTGTGGCATTGTTAGAGGACACACTAGTTTTGTGATTGCTTGTCAAAAGACACTCCGACCATTACTTTAATATATTCTCTTTCAATAGAGAGATAAAACTTTACAAAAGATGATTTTACCTATAGACCACCTTGCAAGATAAATTTAGACACATATTAGCTGAATTTAAACATATTTTTTATAAAAAATCAAAGCTTGTCCTACATTGCGGAAAAATTTTAAAAACTAAAAGAATACTAAAATTTGAACAAATATTTGCTGGATTTAAATATTTTTTAAATATGTTTTTCGTACCCGCAATTTGGGACAAGTTTAGAATATTACAAAATATGTTTAAATCCAACCAATGTTTGTTCAAATTTAATTCTTGCAAGGTGGCTTAATGGTAATATCTTGTTCTGCATAGTTTCATCTCTCCTTTAGAAGAGGATATATGAAAAGAACAGTCGGAGTGTTTTCTTGGAAAACTACTACAAAACTAAAGTGTCTTATGAACTAGAGCGTGCTGAACCAAATGCCACAAATCTAGAGTGTCATAGAGCAAATTTTGTTCAAGTGATAAAAATTTACAGGGTACAAGTGCTTTGCAGAAATAGTTTAGGGAGTGCATTGTTGACAGCATTTGATTATCTAATACTAGCTGAATACATTTGCGTCGTAGCGGAATTAAAAGAAAGAATCACATCATTACCATTTTAATAATATACCAAGAATTAATATTTCTGTTGGAATGTGATATCTTTCCCTTAAATAGTTTGTACAAAACTCTTTGCATTATTGTTTTTCTAGTATTATGCTCATGCTAACTATTGATGTTTTACACTGGCAATATGATTATGGGGCTACTCGGCAGATGAAAACATGGTGGATTGCAAAGGAACACGGGGAGATTTTATACTGGTTCAGACCCTCGATGTGAGGTAATACCCTATGTCCAGTTCTGATGTATTATGTGTGTTGTTCTGATGAACTTATGCCCTCAGGGGGTGCCCTGCCTCCCCTTATATACTGGAGAACAGGGGTACAAGATAGGAGTCCTAGCCGGATTACAGCCAAGGGATCTTCTCTTAGAGATATAACCTATCCGATTAGGACCGTATATTCCTTATCGTACAAGACAAAGTCTGTCGGGTTCTATCATAAGCTTGTGATGAGGTACCCGGGGCCCATGGCCTCCACAGCAGCCCCTGAGACCTTCATAGTTGAGTCACAGCTGATGCCGAGTGCTCATCCTCCTCGGTGAAGATTGCTCGAGTGCATTGCTCCCGAGTACTCTTTGTCCAAGTGCGTCTTCTTCCCAAGTCCTGCTTCATGTCAGCTGGCAATGAGGCTATGAAGGACTCCATGTAAATGTATGAATAGTGTGCGTCAAATAGGCGCACCTATTAGGTGTAGCCCCCGACTTTGTGCTTAATTGTGAAAACAATTAAACATAAAGTCAAAGATCTTTAACCTTGTAGTCTTTCCCGAGTAGTTACTATTGGTATATGAGACTCTTCGGTATCATATCAACCGAAAATAATTTATAGTCTTTGCCAAGTAGCATGCCACTCGTATATGGGACTCTTCAGCTTCATGTCAGCTGGAAAAGGTGTTTTATAGTCTTTCTCGAGTGGCGTCCCACTCGAAAGTTAGACTCTTCAGCGTCATATCGGCTGGAAAGAATATTTATAGTCTCTCCCGAGTAGTGCACTACTCAGAAGTTAGACTCCTCGGCGTCATGTCGACTGGAAAAAGGTTTGCTCACGGCAACTGTTGGCCAAGCATATAGGCCGAGTACCACTTTATGAAATTTAATCCATTATGTGGTCAGGTGTACTTCAGAGATACATGTATCCCCAATTTGATGAAAACCAGCTTGTGATCCTTATAAGGATTTATCTTCAATACCTGGCGGATAAGACAGATACCCGAACACATGTGTTCAGCAATTAGGCCTTCATGAAGCATATCTGTTTACCTCATCGACTCCTGTTGGTAGCACCAACACCGCGATTTTAACACAGCCAGCGAGCGGCCCACATTGAGCGTGCTACTGTAGGAACTCATACTTGGTGGCCCAGTACCGACTTTGTAGGCCTAAGCCCATGAATCGGAAATAGCTCTATAAAAGGCGGGGAGAGAGAGAAGATTCCTTCATCTTATCCAATCCACCAATCGTTTCGTCTTCCAGCTTCTGCACCGAAATTTCGCCTCCCGCTCCGCTAGGGTTCGCCATTATTTGCTCTTCCCCATTAGAACTCGGGCGATTCTGCTCCTCCTCGTCCATTCCAAACCTCTAGCGACATTTCCCCCAAATCTTCTCATCCCTAACCATGCCGAGGGCTTCAGATCTTGTGGATGCATCGGGTGAGGCGTGGCCGACTTTGGATTGCGGTTGGTCCAAGCTGGAGCACTTGGAGAAGTTGCTACGGTTGCAAAGCTGCGATATCAACCGTTGGCGGCCGGCTGGAGGAGAATCAGTTCCGGAACCCCAAGCCAGCGAGACTGTTGTTTTCGCTTCCTTTTTCGACTGAGGTCTATTTCTTCCATCTTCTGACTTCCTCCGCCGTCTTCTTGCCTTCTATGGATTGGAGTTGGTGAATCTAAATCCCAACTCAGTCTTGCAAATTTCCATATTCGTAACTCTATGCGAGTGTTTCTTGGGCGTGGAACCCCATTTGAATCTTTTTAGACATTTGTTCCACATCAAGCCCCAGCCCTCCAAGAGCAAGGTCCAGGTGATTGGGGGGGCCGATATCCAACTCAGGAGTGAAATGAAAAGAACATATCTTCATCTTCCTCTGAAAACTTCTTTGAAAAGTTGGCACAAGGAGTGGTTTTACTGTTCTGATTTGGAACCCTCTCTGCCTCCGTTTACCGGTTTGCCTCCGGCGGTCTCGCCCGAGTGGTCATCAGAGCCAACTTTTGAGGAGATGGGCCAGGTGCATCAATTGCTTGAAAGACTAGATAAACTGAAGAGCGCCGGTCTGACCAGTCCCTGGGTGGCTAGGCGTTACCTGACCCGGTGCATCCGGCCACTAAAGCTAAGAAGCCAATTTTGCTGGGATTACCAGGGGAGAGATGATCCCGACCGAGAAGGCTGAGACCTAGCTAATAAGCACAAAGTGACCGAAGTCCTGTTCAATTATTTCTCCAATGGGGTGGTTGAAACCAAAGATGCAGAGCGCTTCGTCGCAGCTTTCACCCAAAAACGGCCTCGTCCAGAGATAACCCTTGCTGCTCATCTGTGATGAATGCCTGTAAACTTGTATTCTTGATTGCTTGTGCGATATGTGATGTGCATTGTTGAACTGCTTGCAGACATGTAAGGAATTTGACGATGACTCCCGAACGCTGTCAGCCATGAAGTCGAAGAAGAGGCCGATAAGTCCTTCTACTACCCAGCCCGACTCCAAGAGAGCGGGGAAGAGACCTGTCGAAGATCAGGGCAAGAAGAAGGTTATGAGGCCGAGTGCCGCAACCAGGAGTCTGAAGATAAGACACGCCGCTGGCACAATCCCAAGGCTGCTGAGTCCCAGACTGGGACCAGCACAGTTGAGCTCAGCATCATCGAGCCCAATAAGAGTGCCGCCGAGTACAAGGTCAGGTCAAGCGCCACTAGGCTCAGCAATATCGAGCCCAAGGATGGCACCGCCGAGTACCCGAGCGCCCCAATCGGCCATGCCTGGAGCGAGGCCAACCAGGACAAAAATGCCGTAGCCGACTGCCACGCCATCCAGCCCGACAGCCGGCAGCAGTCCACCGCCGACATTAGGAGCACCTGAGGGCAAGCTCAAGTTCTCCAAGAGGTATGTGACTTTAAGTCTTCTGGAAGTCCTGTTCAACGTTGTGGTGTGTTGATATCCGACTCGTCGTGCAGGAAGCGTGCCAACATCGATCTCAAGGAGACCACGCCGGCTGCTCCTGTTGCAGAGCTGGACCAGTGTCCGCGAGCGTATCTGCTGAGCCGGCGTCTGTCTCAGTTGCAGAAACTGAGGCTGTCCCGATTGCCGAGCCGCCGACGCTGGCCAACCGAGGGACTAATGTCGAAGCTGTTGTTCCAGCCCCTGAGCATGTCTCTGAAGCCCCAACAGCTGCCAAGTTGGGGGCTAGGACCCCGTCGCCGTCTATGTCGTCATCATCGTCGTTGTCAGAGAGGCTAGACCTCCCTAGGCTTGAGGCTCCTCCCCGCAAATTCCCGAGGACATTCCGCTGGGTAGCCCCTGATGAAACCGCGAAAAGTTATAAGCACAGTGAGGTTGCAGCAGAGAAGGAGCGCGAAGACTTGCTTCGCGCCGCAATTGCCATGTCCTGGGGGATCCAGGTATGGCTTTCGCCGTGTTGGAGTCTTGGTAATCTTCCTTGCATGAATGTTCTGACGCCCGACTCTGCTTTACTCTGCTTTTGGCTTGGAGCAGAAGATAGTCGACTACTCGGAGCAAATGAACGATGTCCTAACCCGGCTTGCCCCCTAGCTCCAAGAATTGCACCAGCTCTGGGCCTTAAAAGCCGAAGTGGAACGGCGCAGCCAGGAGAGGGAATCTTAGCTGAGGGGAGCCGTTAATCAGCTCAGGAACAAAAATTGGAACCAAGCCAAGAAGATTGGAAGTAAGTCTCTCGGATACGTCTTCCTAACTGAGCCCTTAGTATATTTCTCCAGCCATGCTGTTTCCCGACTGCCCAGTTGTGTCTTAATTGAAATGTTGAGTACTTGACTATTCTGATGTGCAGCCCTTGAAGCCAGCTAGAACTGGGTTTGCCAGCCGGTCCGGGTGATAGACCTCTTTGATGAACCCGGCTACGAGGAGCTTGGTTATCTCCTCCCGAATAGCATCTTTCTAGTCTTGTGCGAAGCGTCGTAGCCGTTGCTTGACTAGCTTGGCATCTGTCTTGACATTGAGGGCGTGCTCGATCACCTCCCGTGGTACCCCCGGCATGTCGGACGGTTTCCATATGAAGATATCCTTGTTGGCTTAGAGAAAGGTGACGAGTGCGTCTTCCTATTTGGGGTCGAGTCCGGACCCGACTAGAGCAGTCTTGGAGGGGTCGGAAGGGTCCGAGGGGATCTTCTTCGTGTCAGATTCCGCTAAAATTTCTGACTTTGCTGCTTTTTTCACCGGAACTTGGTCTTCCTCGACTTTAGTTGTGGTGGCTTGCCGAATGCTGTCACGTCCGACTGCCGCCTCTTGTGATTGAGCCAACTCGCAGCTCTCCTTGTCGCAGGTAAAGGTTTGCTTGACGTCGCTGTGGAGGGAGAGAACTCCGGCTGGCCCGGGAATCTTGAGCACCATGTATGTATGGCGCGGTATCGCCATGAATTTGGCGAGCACCGGTCGTCCGAGTATCACGTGGTACGCAGTCTCGAAGTTGGCAACCTCGAAGCAGATATTTTCAGTGCAGAAGTTATCCCGCATGCCGAAGGTGACCGGCAAAGTTATCTGCCCGAGGGGTGTTGAAGACTGACCGGGAATTATCCTATGGAAGGGCGCCGTACTCGGCCGCAGTTCTGAACGAGGAATCTTCATCTCATCTAGAGTTATAGCGAACAGAATGTTGAGCGCACTGCCTCCATCTATGAGGACCTTCTTCAGTTTGATATTTTTGACGACCGGGACCAGGACAAGTGGGTAGCGTCCCGGGTGTGAAACCCGATCTGGATGATCTGCACGGGTGAACGTGATGGACATCTCTGACTAGCGCAAATAATAGGGCGGGAGGGGCGTCGCGTACTGTTAGCTTCTGCTTCCACTTGGACTCATACGCAGACGGCCCTCTGAAGATGCGGTTGAGCTTGGCCCGGGGATCTTGAAAATCATCGGCCGGGCCCGAATCTGGCTTGTCTTTGTCCTTGTCGACGATAGATAATAAAGCCTGCTCGAAAGCAAACTTCTTGAGCATGACCAAGTTCGCTCCACAGGGAGATTTTATACTGGTTCAGGCCCTCGATTCATTTGAGGATGTGTGTCATTCTAATGGACTTTGCCCTCAGGGGCGCCCTGCCTCCCCTTATATACTGCGGAACAGGGGTACAAGCCGGATTACAGCCAAGAAATCTCCTCTTATAGATATAACCTACCCGACTAGAACTGTATATTCCTTATCGTACAAGGAAAAGTCTGCCGAATTCTATCATATCTCTAATTACAAGACTAGACCCATCCTCGGATGAGTGGCCCATAAGCTTTTAATAAGGTACCTGGGGCCCATGGCCTCCACACTAATGCTACAGGAATATTTGGTAATACATGTGCAATGTATGTCGTGAAAATATAAATTAATCCGAGCGTATATCACTGATAATGCAGAAGGAAAAAGTTTACTGAATTAGAAGTATATACATGAAATTCATGTCACACCTTATAATAAATAAACATATAATAAGACATGTTTCATTAAAATATAAAAGCATTCGAGGATACAATAATTAATACACGGCCTCTCCATTGTACATGGTATACAATAAAGATAAAAAAACCCTCAAAGGCAAAAGTGCATGTGGAAAATGGGCATAAAAGGAACTGGTCATACAAAATTTGAATTGCATTTGTGCATTGCCATTTACAAACTGAAATTATCTCACCCATGGATTTAGTCCATAAAAAACTCACAGACACCAGCAATTCAAAATATCATATGTTGTCCTGAGAGAAAAACAAGTTAAAAAAGAAATTGAGATCTGAATTACAATCTAGCGCAGAGGGCAGTAAAGATCATAGGCCTACTATAGGTCAAACCCTTAATATTGGAACAATAGTGCTCACTATAGGTCATTTTGCTTTGTCGACCTGACCATAGACTGAGAGCATAGTAATGTTTTGCTTCCAATCTAGGTACAGCACCCCGCTGCCAAAGATGTAAGCCAACATCTCTAAGTTTAAATTATTGAGAACTGACATAGCAAACCACATTAATCATGGTAGTAAAATATCATCTAAAGCCATCTGAGAAAGAATATATATATCATCTAACGCTAGGGAATGCTTTCCGGTAAATCTAAGGTAATTTGCATAATTTAATGTGCCCATGTTCTCTTGCGCAATACAATTAGACAATGTCAATCGATATCCTAGATACACGGCAATATCTATGATAAGCTAGATATATGGTAACCTTGGATGTCTGTGATCAAACTTACTGCCAGGTAGTCCTCACAAATGTCTTTGAAGGCTAGCAATATACATCCAGCAGGCTAGAATTAATATATGCATAATCCCAGCAAAAGAGATTAGTTTAAATTGAGATACATATCTTTCAATGGGTCAATCTGCGATCACAAACAAAACAGAGAAGAGCATAGTCCATGCGGAAAATTCAGAAAATGGAACTGAATTGATAGACCAATTTTATATGATTGTAGAATCATCTAATACCAACCTTCTGAAAATTCTTAAGATAAGAATGTAACAATTGTTATAGCTCGGTAATGGACATGTGTTTTCTCATGTACCAAGTGATAAAGCACCCAAAGCGTGAGTGGGCACAATATGAATATGATGAGATCATCTTGTGTACTCCACCTGAAGAATTTACATGCTTACATACCTATTCATCACTCAGCATTAGCAAATACAACAACATCTAATTATTTACAACGAAATTAACTACCACAAGAACCAGAACCAAGGAAGGGTCATCCACAGAATCTCTGGTTCCAAAGCATTCTGAAACATTTAGCAAATCAATCAGAGCACATGCAATTTGGACTTAAGAAAACAAACAAGCCTCATGCTAGTATGCTACTGATACAATAATAGGATAGACTCGAAAAGGAAACAGCATGAACCATGGCACTGGCACTATAGTAATGTCAGTATGAAAGGCCAAACTAATTGCAGTTGGCACACAAGAATAGAAGGAACCTGTTTACTCCATATCATTAGACTAAGATTCCATTAGACAGTTAGTTAACATGTCCAGATGTTAGATTACCACCATTCACACTGTAGAAGTTGTCCTCGCTGTCAGAATCTAACCATGCCCGCAAGTCAAAGAACATTTCACCCTTGCTACCTGCAAATTATATTGATATATACCAAACTCTAGGAAAAAACAGTATATACCAAACTCTAGGGCAAAACAGTATACAAGAAGAAAAACAGTACACACTCCTCCAATGACAGATTAAGTACATACTGGATTCTTCAAAACAAAACGTACAAACAATTCTAGTGAGAAATCCAAAAAAAATAATAGATTTAGTACATACTAGATTAAAAAAAGAACATATACTGCTCCAACGAGAAATCTAGTATATACCTAAAAAAAGTACTACATACCTAAAGTTGCATGCTACAGTTGCACATACACTTCTTTTTAAATTAATAAAGGTAGCCATTCCGGTACCTACATGCACGGATCGATCCACAGATTAAGTATTTATTTTTTTTCCTATTGATTTGCTGCTTCGGTTGAAAAATGTTAGGATTTCAATTTATTTTTTGTTCAGCCTGGCCCACCAGGTCCATATTGGATATCCAATAGGGATGGGAGTACGTACTCCTAGGAGTACATGTAGGCAATAATAATATATATAAATTGGGTAGTGTAAGATATACATTATACAAGCAGCTTATAGGATAGCAACTGTAACTATGCTATCTGGTCTACGCAAATATTTATTTATCTTGATCAACTTGAGGCATGGTATATACAGTCAATCCTTCATTTCTTACCGATAAGCTTCTAGAGATGAAGTGGTCAATTTGTATAACTGATTAACTGCACAGAAAATATTTTATTCAGAATTGTGAGCGATCAAAATTATTTTTTGACTTATGATTACTTGCTCTACTATAAGTTGTCAAACAAATACATCAAAGTTACCATGTTATAGTAGATTTGAGGTATAGCTGATTGTGCTTGGAGTCTGGGACCCCCCTCCCACATCAGAAAAAAATAATTACCCACTTTTGTATATAAGTATATATCCAAACTTATATCTATTGGACAGTCCAAATATGTAGCCTAATCATCTCAGTTTATCTTTCATAGGTAGTATCAGTTCACTCTGGTCCTAGACGGTGGCTATTAATTTATCTCAGCAATGTTAGTTAATTAGGCACTTACTTCTATCATGCATATTTGACTACAATGATTTTTATCACTTTGGAGAAAAGGATAATGATCATCCCTACTATCGTAAAGAGAGAATTTGTCTGTCTAGTTGTCGATCCATCACACCTTAAATAAAGACCACGCCTTAAATTTCAGATCTCAAATAATCTAAACCAGATAACCAAACCCTTACTTCTATCATGCATATTTAAGATCGACTGCTTGGTTAGGATATTGACCAGACAAAATTCAAAGCTATACTTCATCAGTCATCATGGTTTCGTCATGATTAGAGCTACAACTTGGCTGCTTGGTTAGGATTTAGTTTCCTTAAAAAAATCTATGGAGCAGCAGCACTACTTCAACTTGATTAGGATTCTGCTTGCCAGCTATTTGCATAGAACATGGAACACACGAATTATGTGAGAATGACTATAAAATTTAATTCCCACAATACGAAATAAATAAGCTTACTTTTTAAATACAATTGATGGAGAGAAACAAAAGCCATATCATACATGGTAATCATATAATTATGAGTTCAACAGATATGCATGCATCATAAACATTGTTTCAAAAAAAATGGATTTGCACCCCCAACTAAAGAAAAATCCAATTTGTTGCAAGCCTCCTGATTCAAAACTCCCAAGCAACATCAGCTTGATTTAGCTGGTAGAATTAATATCATGTAATCAAAAAAATTGTTTGGAAGGGATTCAGTAATACGCTAATATAATCTAGGCCAACAAGCAGAAGACCAGCAGCCGTGCAGAATTCTTCGATCTTTGCCCTCTGCAGCAAAAGATTCCCAATGATGTAGGGCTAATTAAGCTCACCAATCTAATCTACCAATCCAAAACTGCACGATTCTGAATTGACGAAGCAGTCAGGGATCCAAGCTTCATCAAATTGATCAAAATTATGGATCCAACAAAATAAAAAAATAAATCAATCCAATCACCTCACCATTCTCCACTGATCTGGACTGGGATGCCGATTCTGTCAACACCTCAGGTAATGATGTATCTGGCGGCGAGATCAGCAGAGCGACGGCACGAGTGCGAGGTGGTGCTGCCTGACAACCTGAGGGGAAGAGAAGAATTAGGGTTGAGGGGGGGGGGGGGGGGGGAGAGAAGGGGTAGGGGGAGGTGTAGGTTTGGGGGAAGGGGACCGTGGGTCTGGGAGGGAACTGTACGCATCTAGGGAGGTGGAGGAGAGCATCTCCAGCAGGGACCCCAAACTCAGTCCCCAAACAGGTTTTGAGCAGTGAGACAAAAATTTTAGGTTCAGCAGGGACCCTAATAGGGCCCCTAAAATGAGGAGGCCCCCAAATCTAGCCCCCAAGCCCTCAGTCCTGGGGGCTCTACACCATAGCCCCTATCGATGTTTTTTTGGCGCCTATGACAATTCCTCAAGCTCACCGTGCCCGTCGACATCTAGAGGAGGAGGAAGATTGGATTTTTTTTCTCAGGTGAAAACCATACCTGCCTCGCCGCGCCGCCCTGCCCGCTGGCCTCCTGTGCCCCACCTCCCGCGCACCAGCCTCCTGCGCCGCGCCACGCACCGGCCTGCTGCATCCCGCCGCCCACTACCCAGCCTCCTGCGCCCTGTCTCCCGCACGCTGGCCTCGTGCGCCCCGCCGCCCACCGCCCGGCCTCCTGCGCCGCGCGCCGGCCTCCTGCATCGTGCTGCCCACCGCCCGGCCTCCTGCTGCCTCCTGCGTCCTGTTTGCTGTGTCACTGCTGCTACTATATATATATATATATATATATATATATATATATATATATATATATGAGTACTACTAGCTGCATATTTCTTTTATATATATTTATGAGTAATAGCTGTTGCAATATATATATATGAGTACTAGCGGTTGCAATATATATAAGTGCAATTCTTTTATATACGTGAGTACTGTTAGTTATTACTGCTGCTGCTAGCTTTTTTTTAAATGAATGACAACCAATATACTTTTTTAATGGAATAGTGTACATGACTATGAATATATTTTGTCTCTTTGGATGAGAGTGTAGTTTGCTTGGATATTTTTTCCTCTAATTTTTTCTATGAACTTTTGCTTGCAGGATATATCATTTCCATGTTTCTAATTTATAAATAAAAATTTAAATTATGATGAATAAAATTATTCAATTGTATATAGATAAATTCTATGTGTTATAAATATTTATGTTTTAATTATAGTGTCAAACTAGGCATATACATATAGTCTATGGTGAAAAATAATAGAAAAAGAAATAGGGGCTAAGAAATGGGGGTTGTTGCTGGAGTTCGGAGCATTTTTGGGATCCAAAGGAAATAGGGGCAGCCCCCCTTTAACATTTGGGGCTCTAAAATATGGGCTATTGCTGGAGATGCTCTTAGCATTGGCGAGGGCGACACAAAGCGGCGTAGATGTGGGCGACGCGGTGGTGGCATCGGCGATGGAGACTGAGGAGGGAGAGACGCGTTGGGGAGAGGCGGTGGCCATGCAGAGCGGCACAGACATGGGTGACGCGTTGGTGGCGTCGGCGGCAAAGGGACGAGGCACAGCGTGGTTAGGGTTAGGGGCGGCGCGGGTCGAGGCAGGAGGATCAGGGGGCATGGGATTGGGGTGTGAGGGTTAGCCGGTGAGGGGAAAGTGGGGGTGAAGGTGGTGGTCGACGATCTAGACCGTCGAAATCGATGCGGATGATACTGGCCATCGGATTTAAAAAATGATGAATGAGGAATGAAGACTAATGTTGGTGGTGACATCGGCGATGGAGATTGAGGGAGAGATGCGTTGAGGAGAGGGGAAAAGGCAGTGGCCACGTAGAGCGGCGCGGACGTGGGCGACGTAGTGGTAGCGTCGGCGGGCGAGGGACGAGGCGAGGCGCGGCGCGGCTAGGGTTAGGGGTGGAGCGGGTTGAGGCAGGGGGATTGGGGGCATTGGATTGGGGTGTGAGGGTGAGCCGGTGAGGGGAAAGTGGGTGTGAAGGTGGCAGTGGACGATTTGGACGATTGAAATCGATGCGGATGATACAGGCCATCAGATATGAAGAATGATGAATAAGGAATGATGACTGATGTTGGTGTATTACAGGGTAGAATATAGACTAGTAGTTCATATCACTATTTGATAATCCCATGGTTGGAAATATGTCACATCATGATAAACTCATCCCAAACTAAAATTCATCCTTTAAATAGAATAATTGAATTTATTACAAGCCTAAAGAAAATATCAAAAAATAAAATACCCCCATGAAAAGTTCGAAAGTAACTTGGAGTATTTTTCTTAAATTCCCCATGCTCTAAATTGCCCCATCAATTTTTACTGGAATTTTCAGAGTATAATAACTAATTTTAAAGCAACAAAAACAATTTTCACAGTTTTCTAAAAGAAACCCTAGAAATAAATGCCGAATTCTCTTTGGGCCGAAGTTGGCCCAACCTTTCTTTTTTCCACCTGCCCACAGCCCCTTTCCATCCCTCGGTGTCACACCCTAAGTTTTACCCCTTTAATAGAGCCACACAAAATATACTCAAGAAAATACTCAAAGAAATTATTTAAATAAGGCAAGAGAAATTAATTAATGGAGAAAATACAAAATACCAATCTACCATGCATGGGAATACTTTTCTTGTATTCCTCTTGCCAAAATACATTAATAGGTTTTTTACTGAAATTTTTAGAGCATTGGAAGTATTTTTAGTAAATGGGAAAGCATTATCGGAATTAAAAAGCTCTTGGAATTCTTTTTCCTTTTCCCCTTTTTCTTTTCCCCTTTTTCTTTGTCTCTTTTCTCTTCCGAGCCACCGCCGACTCCTGTGTGTGGCCTGCTCACCCCCACGCCTCCCCTCCTCTCCCTCACTGACTGCTGGGCCCCACCCGTCAGTCCCATTGCTTGCCCTGGCCGCTGACATGTGGGGTCGGGACCCACATGTCAGGGTTATCTTCCTCCTCTGGCCGAATCGGCCAGAGGGGAAAATCCCGCCCGCCATCCAATTTCCGCCTCGCCCCGAGCCTGCGTGCCCTCGTTCCCGGTTCAAATGATGCGAACGCGGTCGTCTAGCCATTCCCCCACGTCTCCCGTTTCTCTTGCCCACGATCCCGAGTGGATTCCACCCCCACACCGCCACAGCCACTGCCCACTATTTCGCCAAATTCGGCTACCTCAGCCACGATCTCCCGCTCCCTTGCCTACTTAAGCCCCCACTGGGCTCCTCCGCTCCTTTTCCCACAAATGCACGAGCTCCCTATGCATCCTAACCCCTCGTGCACCGAGTTCCCAAGCCACCACCACACTCCGCTGATTTCAGCCGCTCGCCACCATCGCTGGAGTTGCCGCTAAGCCTAACCCTTGGCACCGCCAGCACCGCCGTGCGCCAAAGCGTCTAGGTCGCCACCCCCGTAGGTCCCCTCACCGTTGGAGGCCTACGCTCCCCGTCATCCCCTTTGGTGAGTACCTCCGCCAGCCGTTGGCCGCGGAATTTCACCATTTCGTTCAAGCATTCCTTCCCCTAACCTATGCTACACCATCGCCAGGATCTCCCGCACCTCGTCCGCACCTCCGTCACCCTTTCGTGCCACCAGAACCCCGTCAGCATCACCATCCCGAAGCTTTGCTGCCACCACCCTCTCTTCCTCACCAGCGTCCGCCGTTCTCCGGCCATCATCGAACCTTGGTAAGTCATCCATTCGATTCCACTTCTCCTCCATCGTTCACCGCCGCTCCCCAGGGGCCGGATGGTCGCCGGTGGTGACCATCGGGCCCCTCGCCCTGCTACAGCGTGGGTGCGCCGGTGGGGGCCGAGCCCTTTTTGTTCTTACCTGTCTGATCTACCTCAGGGTAGATCGGGGCCCGATCGTGTGGTGCCATCACGGCACCCATGCCTCGTCACGTCGGCGCCACGTTGGCGTCACGTCGGCTCCTCCACCGCCGTTGCTGCCACGTCGGCAACCATGTGGCCTAATCCCATCGGGACGCGGTGGACCGCGTCCACCGTGCGCCGTGCTCTTGGGCATCACTGACCGGTGGGGCCCAATCCACTGACGCCATAATTCTGGTTTAATGCGCAATAATTCATTTAGGGTTTATTTTTGTATAGGAAAACACAAAGAGCCTATAAAAATTTCATAACTAATTCATACGAGCTCCGATTAATTCCATTCAAATTTCATTAAATCTAGAAGAATGTCAGGAATCCATTAGAAATAGTTTTAGCCCATGTTTCAGTGTTCACATGTATTGTTTTAAATTGTTTGTGCTTTGATTGCTATAGAAACCGACGTTTCTGACCCTCCTGTGTACTACAAGGTCGTTGTAGAGTACGCAGAGCTGGAGCAAGGCAAGTTACACTATGTTCTTGATCATTTTGTCCCTAATTTATGCCAAATGCCTTGTTTTTTAAATAAAGATGCATGTTTTTATTACTTCATGTGGGAAGGTTTAACCAATTTAGGTACAACTTGATGACCATAACTTGACCACCCTTTATACCTTAGTAACTTGGGTAACAACTTGATTATAAAATATTTCTAGGATGCTTAGCCATGCTTAGAATCAACTAGCTCACTTTGGGAGTAAATACTTATTATTACATTTATTGTTCGACTTTATGTCGGAGGATAGAATGTTGGATATGGACACTCATATAAATAAAATTTGACCTTATTGGTGGGCTGTGGGTGCATGGTTTTGCTGGTCGTACCCATGGAAATTAAGGACCGGTTCACGGGAACCCCTTGAGCAGTTATTTGTACATACCACAAGCTAGCGTGGGCAACGGCTGGGTTTGTAGCGTAGCTTCTCCCTCTCCTAGGCACTATTGGAGAGAATGGGCGTGATGGAGTTAGGTCATCTTTGGGTCGAGTTGATCGGCTTGCGGATCCATTGTGGCGCAAGGGGGTAGCCTGGCTGGTACGGTTTGCCCTATCAGCAAGTGCAACCTCAGCATGGTCTAGATGGTTGGGGAGGAGTTGCATGAACGGTCCTGTCACAGCCTCTCGCGGGGTGTCGTGGTGACACGCTGGCACATGGGAATGTGTGTCAGGCTGTGTCTTGTGGGTACAGTTGTACACCTCTGGCTAGAGTTAAAATCTATTCGAGTAGCTGTGCCCGCGGTTATGGGCATTTGGTAAAGACTCACCATGATTAGTCTCACCTTAATAAATTGACTTAAAATATGTTGTAGGGGAATATGATGGTTAGTGGGGCCTGGTCAACGTGGTGTAGTGTTGATCAGTGATAGATTAATACTGCTTAAATATATAGCCTTTTTAATCGTTTTTGAACTACTATTGTTTGCAACTGCTTTTACGCATATGAACCCAGAGTGATGAGGACATCATTTCTTTAGATACACACTTACAACCTCCTCATGTTGAACAAGATGTGCCACAGATCCAAGGACCAATTACCCACGCACGTGCCTGTCAACTTAATTGCCAGGTGAATGTGTCCCTAAGCTTACATGGAAATATTTCTACGAATGACATACTATCTAATTCTTGTGATGATTTTATTGTTATTAGGAACCTGGGAGAAGACCATGGAGAATAGCTGAAGAAACCAAATATTAAAGTGGAAACTACAAGTGCAAGTAAACTCCTATTCCCGAGATCTATTCAGTTCCGGGCTGGGAGACAGCGTCAACTTCAAACGGCCATAACTTTTGATCCAGAAGGAGTTACAGGGCCTACAAGTAATTGTTGGAAAGCTTATGAAGTCTACTTTCAGATGGTTTTGGTCCCATGTCAAAATTCCTCTTAAGCTATCTGAAATCATCGAAACAAGACACGTACCTCTTCCAGTCCGAGTCTGTTTTGGGCTTTGGGCCTTGTAATTGTGTCGTGGGCTAAACCCATGAGGAGTGTGCCCCTCATAGGGCAAACCCTCACCCTAGGACGTCCTAACTCATATATATTCAGTAGCCACTACTGTTTAGGGTGGGTTTTGTTTAGATTATCCTATCTCTGAACAGTTTCGTCATTTATCGGTTTGTGAGACCCCAACTTCAAGAGTATAATCATTCATCTGCAAGTTGAGTTGCAATCTTCTTGTGTTCTTTGATTTGCATCAGGGATTAGCCTTCGTGGCGAGGTCAACCGGGCAGCGTACGGTTGATAACGAGAGGAGACATGGTACTGCGATTGCAGGGTTCGGGTCTTGGTGATTAGAAGCCGGATCGTGAGTATCGATTCTCCACCAAATCGAGAGTTATCCTTACCTAACGGAAGATCGGGCACCACGTTGCCATCAAGTGGTATCAGAGCGAAGGTTGCTCATTAGGTATCATCTGTTCCGTCCTGTTTCAATTTTTGTTTCCTATACCTAGAGTCCAAAAAAGCCACAAAAATAAAATTGGTAGTTGTAGGTTTTTCCCTGTTCTACAACCACGTTTAGCCTTTTGCATAATTCTGTTTCAGAGTCCGTAGTGTTGAGTTTGTGTCCCTAGGTCAAGTTCGGTGCTGGCTTAGATTGTGTTGAGTCCAGTTTGTGATCCATCCGCCGCACCCCACAAACCCTACATCTCCATCCACCTGATCCCTGAATCAGCCTCCACCAAAAACACTGATACGGAGGACCTTCCTTAAAACAGCCATAACTTTCGCATACAGACTCAGAATGAAGCAAATAAGTAGTCTACGGACATCTACAAAAAAATTCCCATCGCTACTCCCCACTTCCATTGTCAAGTTTCAAGCCCCCTGAAATCAATTTTTTCAAAATTCTGGCCAGGAAAATTGGCCATATCCGCACTTCAAAGTTCTAGCACGCTTTTTAAAGCATGCTGCCCAGGTTCGTGTATTTCTACAGGCCACACCTTATATCAGACTGAGCTGCCACCTTCCTGAGGTTGCTGTTACCTGTGCTCCTAGTTGAGAAAAAAAAAATATCAGAAAAATAAAAGGAAAAATAAAAAAAGATGTGAAAGAACTAAAAGAAAAAAAAGAAAAAGGAGAGGAGCAAATAGGACACCACTCTAGGGAGCCAGCTGTGTTGCTGTGTGTGCTGTGTTTTTGCCTTGTCCTTATTCCTTGCTGCTGTCCTTCATACTTGTTTGTCCCCTTGTTTTATCACATCTGGCATTTAGAACGCGTTTAGGCCAGCAACTAGGACAAGTGCTTTGGAATTTATTCAGCATTACTATCTGTTATTGAATTGTGTGCTACTAACATATTGGCTCCAAGCTCCACATATATACTTTTGGTCAGCACGGTCTGACCCTTGCAATCGCTGGGATCACCCCTCAAGGTATCACCGAACCAGCCATCGGTTGTACCATCCTTTGCTCGCTAGTCTCAGAACCTGTAAGAGCTCATAAGGTGCTTCCATTTGCGAGTGTCGAGGAGTATTTTTGCATAGTAGTATTTGATAGGGATAATTCCTTTGTGTTTCTCTGTCTTCTTCTTGCTAAAAAAAAAAAACAAATGCCTAGGGTCGATCACCGAAATGGCGGAGTGCGTTCTTCGCGCGAGATGCAAAGGACTACATGGACCAGATGATGAAATGGGGCTAAATGAAACCATCTGAAGGGGGGTCAACACTGCTCTTGCTAAGCAGAACATAAACCACATGCTTGAGAGTCTGATAGACGAGTAGCCATTGGCTAGGAGGATTGATGAATTGGAGACCCATCGGCCACCCTCCGGAGATGATGCAACCAGGGCACGAAGGTATGTATGATGACGATGGAGATGGACATATAGAGGTTGACGCGGCGACAGAAGAGGCACGACTACGTCAACGCCTTCGCGAAATCGTCAGGTATGGGAGGAAACCACCAAGGGCGAACGGTAACGATGATCCTTTGATAAAGTACAAATTTACCTTGCCTTCATTTTCTGGAAAAATATGACCCTGAAGCTTATTTGGATTGGACATGACCGTAGAGTAGAGCAGAAATTTAATTTCCATTTAGTTCCTGAAATTCATAGGTTAGGAAGCAACTAGTGAGTTCAACAAACTTTGCTATTATCTGTGGAATGAACTAGTTAAAATGGCCTAGAACCTAAACACATGGGAAAGGTTGAAGCGACTATGCGGAGTAGGTTTATTCCTCCATCTTCAAACATGATTTAGAAAATAAGTTGCAACGCTTAGGACCAAGAGAAAAAATCGGTAAAGATTACTTTCAGAGCTACAAATAGGAATATATGCGTTTGTGACGTAGAGAGGATGAGAGATAAGATGGCTCAATTTTATGGGGTAGGTTGAGACGTGAAATTCAGGACATTATTCAATATAAAGGAATACAATCTTCTATAACTGATTGTTCCATTCTAGTTATTAGCTGAACAGGAATTGCAGGGAAGGCAACCATGAAGAAGGAACAATTGGGGAAGCACGTCTAAATCGGCCTTCATTGGGCAAGGCAAAAAGTGCCCTACGGAGTCTTACACCCTCCACCAATAGGGCCACTAGCAGCACCTCTTACACAGCTACCGAGGGAAAAGCAAAACTGTTCGCGTACAGCACCCCAAAAAGCGCCATATCGGGCTTCTACGGGACGACGAGGGATACCAAATGCCTTCAAGTGCAAAAAGGATGGCCATGATATTGGCAACGTGCATTGCCCAAACCAGAGATTCTCAATTGCTATGACAGATGATGTGATACACTAGTGCCAATGATATTGATGATGAATTAGCACATGGCACTAACAATGCAGCGATAAAGACGAGAGCGACAAGGAGTGGAGCACATAGGTCAGTAGATACAAGCAAGTACGTAGCATGTGCACAACGGGTGCGAAGTGCTCCAAAATGGAAAGGAATGGAGAAAAAGCGCCACAATTTTACCAATCAATTCATGGTTCCACAATAGACATGCCGTGTTCATGAAAATTCGGAAGTTGTAGCAACCTTGCTATATGGTTGACAAGCTAGGTTGCCTACAGCAACCACATCCACGGCCACGTACATCCTGTTCAACATCTTGTGTACAGTTGAAGGTAAGTAAAGTTGTGAGAGTGCAATTTTCCATTGGAAATTACCATGATTGTGCAAATTTATGTCTGCCTATGCAAGCATGTCTTTTGCTTTTGGTAGGCCTTGGGAATATGATAGAGATGTGCTGCACCTCGTGGTAGAACTAACACCGGATGCTTTACACATGAATAGCAAAAAGATTTGAGTGTACCAATGACCTCGCTGAAATTTTGAAGGACGATCATTATAGCGCGGTGCTGAAAATAAATGCTAAGTTCTGAAAAACAGGGGGGGGGGGGGCCAAAAAAAGTTAGCTAAAGATGTTTAATCCACCAAAAAGGAGAAAAAAGACCAATATGCTAGGAAAGACACACTAAGTTGACAAAGAGTTTCTATGTTAGCTACTAAATCTGAGAATTCCTGAGTTAATGTTATAATCTATTTGCAGCCTTTCTTTGCAAGGAAACATTCTTTACACTTGAAGGACTTCCTCCTTCTTTGCCACGTGCTACTACTAACCTTTGCAGAGTTTTGATGGATATTTCCATGGAGATACCCCACGAGCTGCCGCCTATGAGAGAATTGAGCTCAAATGATTATAATCCCGGGAGCCACTTGCAACCATCGCCATATAGGACCAACCCGAAGAGCTAAGAAATCCAACTTCAAGTGCAAGACTTGCTTGGAAAAAAGGGTGTACGTGAGAGCCTTAGTCCTTATGTTTCCTGGTATTTGGTAGCCAATAAAGATGAACATAGCGTATGTGTGTTGATTGTTAGAGCCACAATAAAAACTATTAGGTTGACGTCATTCTATTCCTAGGTTAGATTGATATGCTTGATGAATGAGTGCTCTGTTGTTCTCTAAAAGCAGACTTGCGTAGTGTACCATCAAATAGAATGAAATTGTTGATGAATGGAAGACTGCGTTTAAAACTAAATTTGGTTGTATGAGTGGTAGTAATGCCTTTTGTTTTTGACTAAAATGCTCCTAGACTTTATGCTACTCATGAATGAATTTTACGCACCTTTCATGGCGTATGGACGTCTCATTGTTGCTGCTGTCGGGCCGTGTTCCTTCCTCGCCGACGCCGCTGATTTTGACGATCGGGATGACCGACAATGTTGGTGTAGGACCTTCAATTACAAAGCAGCTCAGGCTGGTTCTTTCTCAACCTTGCGGCGATGAACATAAGAACAAGTTTAACGTGGCTTGTTTTTAAAGCTATCGCCTTTAGAGCGCATGCATCGTGCGTTGTCGGCTCGATTAAGCTCGCGAGTAGCGTGCATTCCTCGTAAGTGGCACAAGGGCGACGTCTTTCTTTCTCGTCGCTCCACGCGGCGGCGTCGCTCTGTTTGTGACTCTCCACTAGAATTGCAACGGTGATGGAGCACGCAATCGATAGAACGCGGCCCCCTATCCGCATCACCGAGGTGGGACTCACAGAACATGCGCGTACTCATCTTCCCGGTTTACATCCGCCATCTCTGGAGTCTGGGGTGCGGAACGCTTTTCTTGGGCTAGCGGATTTGTCTAGCCAGCTTGTGAGCAGATTTCAGCACCATACTGCCGCACCCAATGAACGAGCTTCACAAAGAAAGCGTTCCTTTTCGATGGACAAGCACATGAAGACACCTGTCAATTTGCTTAAAAGAAGTTAAACTCATGCATTGGCTACTCCAACTCCCTGACATAATTGAAGTTTTTGAGCTTGAATTGATGCAAGTGGATTGGATTGGAGTGTGCTTATTCAAGAAGTAAGCCAGTGTATATTTTAGTGAGAAAAGTTACTCAGACTAGTTTGAACTATTCAAACCTTGATAAAGACAGAATTATAGACTTATGCGTTTTGAAACATCTAGAGACTTGGTAACATTATCTATGGCCAAAGGAAATTATCATACATTCTGATCTATTGCCAAAGAATTTATCATACATTATCTACGTGCTATTTTGAAGAATAATTTGAAAATGTGAGAAGAATGTTTCCACATGTGGAGTTCGCCTACACCGTTCTTGCACTCCACCACAAGATGAGCCCATTCCAGGTGGTATATGGCTAACCCTCGCGCTCCAATTGATTTTATTGCCTTTAGCCATTTTTCAGAAAAATGAATTTGATCTAAGACACGGCTGAATTTGCTGCTTAAGTTACATGAGGACCACTAAGAATAATATCTGAGCGATATAAAGCAAATATAAAATTGGTGGTTGTGGTGCAAGGTAGAAGGAGCTTATTTTTGACAACGGGATCTTGTTTTGCGTTTACTTGAAGAAAGGATAGGTTCCTACTTTGCGCCAATCAAAATTAATGTCTCGAGCTCTTGGTCCCTTTTAGAAGTTCGTGCGAAGATAAATGATAATGCATACAAGATTGATTGCCTGCAGATTATGTCGTTTTGAAAAAAGTTTGAATTTGTTGTTTTTTTTCATTATTTGCGCTTTGGATTTGAAGCCTTACTTGGGTGAAGAATGACATTGAGTCGAAGGACACTCCAAATCAAAGGGAGGATGATGAGACATCATTTCTTTAGATAACACGCTACAAACCTCCTCATGTGAAACAAATGTGTGCCACAGAGATCCAAGGACCAATTACCGTGCACGTGCTCGCAACTTATCGCATGTTGAATGCGTCCCTAACTTACATGAAAAATATTTCTACGAATGCATGCTATTTAATTCTTGTGATGATTATTTATTAGAACCTGGGAGAAGACCATGAGAATAGTCAAGAAACCAAATATTAAAGTGGAGACTACAAGGCAAGTAAATCCTATCCTGTGAACCTATTTAGTTTCGGGCTGGAACAGCGTTAACTTCAAATGGCCATAACATTTTGAATCCAAAAGGAGTTACAGGGCCTACAAGATACTGTGTTGGAAACTTATGAAGTTCTACTTTCAGATAAATTTTGTGCCATCAAATTCCTGCCTGACGTTGTCCGGATCATCGAAACAAAACATGTTACCTCTTCCAGTCCAGTCTGTTTTGGCCTGTGGCTTGTAATTGTGTCGTGTGCTAACACATGAGGAGTGCGCCCCTACAGGCAAACCCTCACCCTAGACTCCTATCATATATATTCAGTAGCGCGTGCCGTTTAGGGTGGTTTTGCTTAGATTATTCGTCTTCTGAACAGTTTCTCCATTTATCGGTTTGTTGAGACCCCAACTTCGAGATATAATCATTCATAGCAAGTTAGTTGCAACTCCTGTTCTTGCTTGTTTCTTTATCAGCGCAGAGATTAGCCTTACGTGACGATCAAACCGAGCAGCGCATGGTTATAACGGAGAACAATGTACTGCGAATAGCAGGGTTCAGGTCTTGGTGATCAGAAGCCGATCTGTTGGTGTCGATTCTCCACCAAATCGAGAGTGCTACGTTACCTAACGGAAGATAGGCACCCTGTCCATCATAGAGCCTATCCTTTGCCTCCGTGCCATTGTGCATAATTGCGGTGTGACTTGTTGAGTACTATGGTGGCACTCAGCCTTAGCTCCCTCCCCTCTCAGAGCTGGAGTTCCTCTCCTATGAGGAACGTCAGGAGGAATACTTAGAGCCACCATCAATCTGCCTGTGCAATGGAAGGCCTCTGCAGGGCTAGTTCTCTAAGGCTTCTTTTTTTTTTCACTGTATTGATGTAAGACAATTTTATTGTGTTTTGTAAGGACATAACCTGTATGGCAAAGTTGCATTGTGTACTTGGCTTTCCTGATAGGATTTAATACACAGAAAATGTTTGAGAATTCGGCTCGTGAATTTCATGCATTACAAGATGGATTAGAGCCAAACTAGACCGTTGAATCAACCAAATGAAACCCTAAAGCCCTCTAAAGCTTCTCATCTGCATAGCCTTTTTCCATTCGAGTTTGTTTCAGGAAAAATTGGGATATTCTCGGTTCGGGATAAAACTGGCCTTATTTGACTAAAATTTGAGACAAGTCAAGTTCTAGGATGAGGATTTTATTGCGTCACGTCATGTATTTCTCAATTTGGGAAATATAGTCAATCGGGGGTATTATTTAATTATACTTGTTACACAATTTTCCTAATCGCCTGGCAGTTATTATTTTAAATTAATTTGGCATTATTTTATTTGGTCATATCATTATTATTGATTCTTAATAATGATCATGCTAAAATATTTCATGCAAAAATTATATTGTTTATTTCCAAAATTATTTATGTTTTTTTATTTGGATCTGAGCATACGTTGATTCCCCCTCTTGTCTTCTATAGATGATAGCCCATTCCTAACAGCATGAGCAAGATGGAGGGTTTGTGGAGAAGCTCCGCCATGATGAGTTTCACATTGGGAGGTACAACCATGCCCCGAGTACAATGCAGTGGAGCCACTGGAGGCGATCTCCACACAGTTGTCTGCTTGGAGCTGCTAGCGAAACAGAATCACCTGCCAGCTATGAGATATAGATCGGTGGGCGTACCATTTACCAGCCTGCTAGGAGGCCGTTTACGCGCTGATGGAAGACTAACGTGTAGGCAACCACTCCACCCTTCGCACCACGGCCTACCGCTACGTCCCCAGCAGCTTCAACTACCAAGATGTATAGCACTTCCAGTCAGCAGAAGGAGAATGACACCACATCATCCACATGAGGCAGCCTTGTGGGCCGTGTACTTATGAGCGCCAACTGTGTGCTTGCTGGCCCACGATTGGGAGAGAACAATAGGATGACATCATCGGTCTCCAAACTAGTTGACCACATGAAGAAGGACATCGCGGAAGTGTTGAAGGGTCAGCAGCTGCTAGTTGGTGCAGGATCCGTCTACCCCAAGAAAAAGACCCTTCCTCCCGTTGCATATCAGGTGGCCCCTGGAACGGCCACATTTGCACCACAAATACTCCAGCGCCAGGCACCAGTCCTCGCACTAGCATTCGGCGCCAGCACTTAGCCGGTGGCACATATTGGTGTAGTATCGAGTGATTGCAGCTCTAGGCAGCACCACATTCCTAGGGCTTTACTTCACTGACGACAGCGCTCTTCAGTGGATCCTGCACTCGTAGCGAGGCCATTTCGTATGCGCATCAGCGAGGACTACATGAGTTGTTCTAGGAGCTACTCCGACGACGAGGTAGGCGATGAGCAGGAGCCAGAGTATGACTCGATGACGCAAGGGCCACTCAAAGCGATTAGATTCGTCCAGCTTTTCATTTCTTTAGTTGCTATACAGATAGTATAATTATAGAACGTTTGCTTTGGATTGCGTGTTCATACCGTTTATGTTTTATGCTGCCCCAGTAGAGTTGGCTGCTTTTGTGTTATATTCCAGATTATAAAACATCAGCCAAATTTAATTCAGAACTTAATTACCACCCCTATTCTGACTGCTATTTCCTTTTTCCCTTCCACTTCCATAAACCCCTCAGATGTGAATACCAACCGTCCTGTGCTACCAGTGACACCATGCTACCACCAGCAAGATGGGCGCCACAGAACAATGGGGTCCCCACCACTGCCACCCCCGTTACCTGAAACCACACTCGCTTAGGTTCTAGCACCAACTAGATGATGGCAATTGATGATGCAGCAGATGCAGCCAAACAATCTGCAACGCAGCACCAGTAGCTCATATCCCACTCCTGCCTCCCTAGTCCAAGCTACCCGAGTATCTTGAGGTCTAAACCCACGTTCCCGAGCACAGTCTCAACCCCATGGATGCCAATGACTGGCTATAGGCGATTGAGAGAAAATCAACATCTCTCTCTTGG